>PNEQ01086485.1:0-20664 GCA_003012365.1 Medauroidea extradentata | reverse complement strand
GCCAAATAACAACAATTTGTAAGATGACTTATAACCACCAGAAAATTGTAGTAATATTTTCGAAGTTTGAAGTAAAAATTTTATTTCGAATATGATATCGAATAATGAAAATATTCGATTCGGCTTCGAAATTTCGAAGCTTCGCCCACCTCTAGGAAATGTATACACTGCACACTTAATTTCACATGACAACACAGGTTCCCGTATGAGATCCCAAGAAATGTGGAAACACGTGAGCAGGGTGTGAAATCTCAGATTGAAGCACTATTGCCCAAAGAGTTGCTTAGTAATCCAGTCAGTGGTGAGAAAAAAAATACAAGTTTCTTTTCTATTGTTTGTCTTGTTTTGTTTGTTTTTGAAGTGCCATTCCAGATTTAAACTGTGTCACCTTTTAAATGTGTTGTGCTTGGGAAATCTTTCCAGAAAATTTAAAGCTGATTTGAGAAATGAGGCCTACTCATTGTTTATTTACTATTCAAGCTTTTTGTTGATATATTATTTATGTTTAAGTTGTGAGAGTGAAAATTTTTGCTTTGTAGTCTACAAGAAATATGTTAACAACTTTTTTTTAAAAAGTTTTCTGTCCCATGACTACGACAATAACACCGATATTTTGGGCCGTACCCACAAAAGATAAGTTTTTTTGATAGTATGCTACTTAAAATTTAAACTACTACTATATCATCTTATAGTGCAAATTGAAGGCAGCAACAAAAATAATTGAATTAATGCTTTCGTGTATTATTTTATATATAGATATTTTTTTACTTTGAAGATGTTAGTTTCCACTGTCGTATGCTCGTTTGTTGTAACCAAATAAGTTACTGTTATTTAAACTTTTTAGGTGTCAATTTAAATTTAAAAAAACTTATAAGTTACTCATACAAGTGTTTTTTGTAATGTCATTAAATGTAGGCTATCCATTGCTGCAATATGAAATAATTTTCTATTAGAATTTTTCACCTAACCCTAGTAAGACTTCTGTGCAGCCAGTATTGAAAAAAATTACCTAATTGTTTAACAATAACCAAAAGAAAATCACAACATACTTTGGATTCTATTGCAATAATACTATACCTTAATTGGTGACAGTTTTGATTGTCAGCTGGAAAGCAAATGGTGGTGAAAGTATACATAATGTTCTTGTTTACATTGCCCTATTTTTTATGATCTGTGAAATAATGGAATTCTTATACGGTATAGACAGTATAACTTCAAAATATGCACGTTTAAAGGAAAGTGTTTGTGCACAAACATAAAGTAAGTTACAGTAAATTTACTGCAAGTTATGTATCTTAATTAAATGGTTTTTTTTTTTTTTGCAAGACAAAGAGTTTAGACCGACCCATGCATTGCAAAAGCACACTGTTGGTCTATGGCATACACTAAGGATTTTATCATTTACTTCACAGTTTCTCTTTGATGATAACTATTCCAATACCAGTGTGTGGAGATATGTTGATGTATTGTTTTTCAGATTTTCGTCTCTTACACCGGGATGTTCTACGAGAATTCGTATGCTGAGCGAAGAAAGATATATAGTAGTAAGTACTTCAGTTTTGAGTGCAAGTGCAAGGCTTGTGAAGAAAAGTGGCCACTGCTGAAACAGCTCCCAGAGTTGCCAGATATCAAGTGCCATCATTGCGGCATCCGCTTGCAACAAAAGGGTGATGTCGTGCATTGTGGATCATGCAAAAAAGTGACTTATTGTGCTATCACCAAAGCACGCTTATTCACGGACTACGCTATGCTGAAATCATGCGCAACGTACCATCCAGAAGAGAAAGTACCCTTGATGGCAAAAATCTTGCAAGAGTGGCATGGCCTGGCGCCTGAGCCCTGGCAAATGTATTGGAACTATGTTCATGATCTTGTGTTGTACCTTAATGAGTGGAGCAGCATGAGAGGTAAAGATATGCCTTTAGATCTTTGATAACTTTCCTGTTTACACACTGCAAATGAACATAAGACAGCCTACCGTGTGTTGGCGTGAAGTAGTGGGGACTTCATATATTTATGAACATAGGTTGTCATGCTACAGCCATCATCATAAAGCATGAACTACCAGTCACTTGCTGCATTACTATGTATGGTAGTAAAAAAATGGATCTTATGATATATCAAGAAGAAAGAATCTTACGATATATCAAGAAGTACATTATTGTGTAGTGATGCACATACATTTATTCTGTACTTTCCATTTTCTATAGTTTGTACGTAACAAAGAAAAAATGTGCATTTGTATCACATTGGTACAGTGATATTTTTAGGTATCTATGCTTTCTGAGGCTAATTCAGCAGTAATTAAAGCCTAGCTGAGTGAGTTAATTACCTGCCAATTGCATGTTTGCTTATCACATAATTTTTACATGCATTACTTACAAAGCCAACAATTTTCTTCCACATGAATGAAAAGTTATTTGTAATTACGTACGTTAAGAACTACTCGAGTACAAACCCTTTTATTACAATGTAGAATGGATGCAGATATTTTTATTGTTAGTGTATTTTTAGTTTTTACATTTACGTAATTAACATCATTACCATATTTACTATTCTTTCAAAGACTGGGAGGGGGAGGGGTCAGGACGACAACATTACTTTGTTTTGAAAGTTGCGTAGAGAATGAAAACTTACACTCAACCTCAAATTGGCAGGTACTCTCAGCCAGAGTTCAAAATTTAGGCGTAAATAATTTTGGCTTGTCAGATCTATGTATTTTACTATGCAGAACACAGTGGTGAAACTACGTAGGTAACTTCTGAATGAACAGGCTTTCAGGTACCACGCAAGAAACATTTGCATCATATACTAATTTCATTTCGGCACATTAAAACTTTCTGCTGTATAAGGTAATGTCAATAGTCTTATATCAAATATATATAAGATGTTAAATTTTTAATCCCATTTACTCTTGTTCTAACATTTCCTAAACTTGTAGCTGGCACCTGATATTATGTTGGTACAGGAATATTTGTTTATAAATGTCGCAAGAATTTTGTTGGGGAGGGGGACAAAATTTGATTAACTAAGTAAT
Organism: Medauroidea extradentata; assembly: GCA_003012365.1. NCBI lineage: Eukaryota > Metazoa > Arthropoda > Insecta > Phasmatodea > Phasmatidae > Medauroidea > Medauroidea extradentata. The sequence continues at coordinate 17,627 of PNEQ01086485.1, read as the reverse complement.
TTGACAACTTGCAGATATACAACAGCAGTGAGTCAAGAGTTGATTCCTTGTAGACGATGTGAGAGCTTGGTTTCAGTGCTATGTTATATATATAGCCTCGGGGTTGGGGTTCTGAGAGGTAATATTTGTAGGGAGTCTCAAGGAACATTAGTATACTGTAAACATACGTTGCTTTTGCCACAGTTTAATATTGACAAACTAGCTAACACCTAAAATAATAAATTATCCAAAATAATTGACATTTTGGAGACTGTAACGCTGAAGCTTTCTACAGCCATGCAAATGAACAAACTTAATGTCATCGTAGATGAAAGTAAAGCACATAAGGTTCAAATACTTAACTGTTTATAAAAACTTGGTGAAGTTGACCTAACAGTTGTTCCTCAAAATGCAAATGGTAATAGTTTTAAGGCTTCTTTTACTTTGGTTGTATTTGTTACACCAGATTGGGCCTGTCACATTGCACATTCAGTTGCAACTTGTGCCCTTAACAAGTCAAATGACTAATGTGTGTGATCAAAATCATTTCTGGTGCATGAATAGAATGAGAATCAAAGCCTAGCATCAATAGACAAGATATTTACTTCAATACGCTATGTTGCAGCTTGCGTTTGCTCTAGCAGGTAAAGACGCTGGGAACTAGAAAATTGAGTTCGCTAGTGGCAAAGTGTGGTCGTGTTTTAAGGCAAACTGTGACAGACATAGCATGTGGTGGTTGTGTTCCGCAGACCTAGGTGTATGACCGGAGAACTTGTTCGCTGCGTCTTGCACTAAGTTACTGGCTGCGGAGTGTAGAGTTCCTCAGACAACTCAGAGGTGTCTACATTCATTGCTAAGCACCGCTCGTCCAGAACATTTCTCGTTCTCTCTGAAGTGTACCAGACTGCCTTTGTTTGATACAATGACTGGCAGTAGCCACAGCTTTTGTCCAGTTCACATTTGTTCACTGTGTCAGTGTTTTCATAGTTTACTAGTGCATGGTCTCAGCAGGATCTGTGATGTCTTTGCAACAGCAGTGACTACAGGGTCGAATAATTCCTCCTGTTTAGTTCCTCATTCCCTGTGTGTGGGTGCTGTCAGCCCCCTCTCCTTTCCCTCGAGGCTACAGTTTCTTAACATGAATCAGCTGCATAAAGAGCTGTACAAATTTGAAAATGTACAACTAAGCATAATTGTAAATCCTAAAATTACAATGCAAAAACTGTTGAAAATATCATTTTTTATTTTACTCTTTTAAGCTTTGTTTATCTATTATATTTTATTAGTTTATGTACAAGTTTTAATGTAATAATTCTTAACAGTTTTATATTAGACATTTTTTATCTTAAATTTTGTAGAAATGATGCAAAATTGTGTACAATTTTTTAAATATATTTTAGTACTGGAATTGGCAAGTATGTATGTGTGAAGCAATACAGTAAGCTATGCTATGTATTAAAATAAAAGCTAATTTGTCTGGCTGCTTTGTGATTACTGTACTTTCATACTAGTAAACTCTATTATCTCATTTTTAAAATTGTGTTTTGATTTACATACATAAAATTACATTACAATTTACAACTATGTGCTGCGGTTTGTAGTGTCTTTGTGATTGTTATTTTTTAAGTCTAAATGAGAGCAGGTATCAAAAGTCTATTTGGTAGTTTTGTTTAAAACAGTCCCATTTAGGCTAAATTTTTCATGACAGCAAATATTATGGTTTTATATTCTGTTGTATTGTTTTACAGTATCTATGACACTACATTCTTCCTTGTTCTCTTATTGCACACAAGTAGCAAACTTAATGCCTTATTTGTCATATTTTACTATATTGGTAGATATTGACAGAAAAATTTATTAACAAATTCTTTTAAATAGATTATCTAGTCACATACCCTCCAGATTATTTTAAAGGTTCAGTTTTAGCAATTCTGAAAATATTTGTGTTAAAATGACAGCCTGATGGTATTTTGCATGTGTAGGGACAAGATTGTATAGTTTTATTTTTAGATATTTTTTTTTTTCATTTTTAAAATATTAAATTTTAGCAGTAGGCCTACATATTTATTATATTTGTTAAACAATGTTCAATTCTGTTTACAAAAATAAAAACAATAATATGTACATCCAAAATGCATTCATAACCATGTAGTAATCATGTTAAGGATGTTCAAACGCGATAAAATCATAATTTTATATTTTATGAAATGATGTTAGTTTTGTAGACGATACTTGTGAGTACATTTTACTCTTACGAAACAATTTTAACTCTCATAGTTTTCTCATAACGGGGTCTCAAAGTCAAAATTTGCTTGTTACGCTGCCATGCAAATAGTGAAAACCAGCTGACCTACTTAAACAAAATAATTCACTGTGAATTAAAATTCCATGAGCTATGCAATGAAACATTAAAAAAATCCACAACGTAATATTTTAACTTAAAAAAAATTGCAAAAGTACTGAAAAAATGTTGCAAATTCAGCTATTTTTTTTTTTTAAATACAAAAACAGTTTGTGGGATTTTTTCAAATGTTTCATTATGTAGCCCATAGTATGTTATTTCACTGTGAATTATTTCACGTACGTCAGACAATTGGTTTTCACTATTTGCACGGCAGCGTAACAAGCAAATTTTGACCTTGAGACCCCGTTATGAGAAAACTATGAGAGCTAAAATTGTTTCGTAAGAGTAAAATGTACTCACAAATATCGTCTACAAAAATAACACTATTTCATACAAATATGAAATTATGACTTAATCACACTTGAACACCCTTAAACTGTAACCCATATCTTTTTGGTCCGTGTCCCAATTTAAAGAGTGCTCTCTGGAGAGAGCACTCTTTCGCATAACATGAGAGAGAGCTCTCTGGCATTCTCACTCTCTCCAATTAAAACGATGATGCTCTCTCGAGTTTGTAAACAAACGATGCGAAGGTAACAAGTGCATAAATTTTTTTAATACACGTTATAAACATACTGTTACAAGTTTGAGGAACACAAAACTTTTCATGTGGGCGATTCCCATGAGTTCTTTTGGGATAGAGGTCTTATAATTATAAATAGAGTTAAATCAAGTAATGGATTTAATAGCTCACAAAACTATGAAATACACAAAACAGTAATCAACTATAACTCTCACAACACAATTAGTACTGTTCCACAGAATGTTAATTAACTTTGACAATTAAAGCACAAGAATATTTACCATTAATCAATTAAAGAATACAAATCACGATAAAAGTCCAGTCATATATCCAATCAACAGTTACTCTCCAATAATGACAATGTACAACCTTAACAGTCGTAAGGGAGGATGGCTTGCCATGTACAGTGCAGCACCCAGAGTGCACCACTGTCTTCACTCTTGAGGTCTTCAGTTCGACTACCGTCGCACACCTCTACTTCACCTGTCGACCCGCAACAGAAGCCCTCTTGTCTCACCCATAGTACCGCTCCGAAGGTATGTACCTGTAGCCTCGCAGTAGACTCTGACGTCATCAAGACGTCTTCCTGACATCACCAAGATGCCCTCACCAGCCTCTTTGCACAAGCTTAGCACCTCCTCTTAGCAGGACCAATAGCGAACTCTCAAAGCACTTCTTCTCTTGAATCACCAGGTAGACAGTCTTCTCAAGTAGCCAGTTACTGCCCTCCTCGACACAACACCGTCAGTGCTGTTCTCCACAACTCACCACCTCTGCAGCACTCCAACACAACACCACAAGTGTTGTTCGTCCTTCCTGCAGCCCGCTGGCGTCACACAGCCTCGACACCAACCACCGCTGCAGTGTTGCCATCCTCGAGACACAACACTTCGTCAGCTCAGTCGCGCTGACACAACACCTGAGTGTTGTGAGTCCCTTCTGTACGGCGCTGATGTTACTCAGCCTCGACACCGATCACCGCTGCCATCGTGTTGCCATCCTCGAGTCGCTACACCTCGTGAGCTCCGCCGATGTTACATCAGCCTCGGCGCCGTCGTGATTCCACCCCCAAGGCGCTGGAACCAAATATCTGTGCCGCCGCCAGTGTCTCGTCTCGGCCCGTCACTTCTAACGACGTCTATCGCCGCCCCAGTGGCAACGCCGCCCCTCTTCAGACTTCGAACTCCAGACTCACTGACTCGTCACGACTCCACAAGACCGCACAATACTAGACTCTTCTCGACTCTCTTCCAGACTCTGCAATACTAGACTGCTCACTACTAGACTGACTCGTCACGACTCTCACTTCCTTACTGACTCATGTTGCGCAGTTCCGATGCTTTTATATGGCCCCTTCAATGACGTCAATGGCTGATGAAATCATGGTGACCTGTGGTCTAAAAATAGACATTACCTCGGTCGTACTTGTTGATAGTCACGTATTTGTACTGGCGTCATCGGGGAAACCCAGTGACGTCTCTCGGGAGTTGCGACATAGCTGCGGAAACCCATGACACCACTGGTTGACTCACAGGGCTGACCACCCAGCATGATGTTATGTGCCTGCTGCCCGGCCAACACGCAACAATATAAAATATATTGTAGGCAATTCAAATAATAATTTCAAACTTAAGAGAGTCGTATTTCAAGCAGCGAATAACTGTTTATAGGCAATGTCATAATGTTGTGTTTAGTGTATTTAAACGTATATTTGGGCAGAAAATGTTTACACAACTTCTCGACATAAAAAACTGTTCATTGTAAATAATTATACATGTATAAATATTGAAATATTAGCAATATGTGACACATGTTTCTTCAATAACCTCAAACCGTAGCATAATCAAGATGGCGTGCGCCAGAGAGAACGAGAGTGTGCAGCGAGTGAACAGTTTCGTTCGCTCGCTCTTTCGCACTCTCGCCAACAAATTGAGACGACCAGAGAGTACTCTCTCTGACATGTTCGCGAAAGAGAGAGTGTGAGAGAGCACACACTGAGTGAATTGAGACATGGCCTTAGAAAGCTATGCTATTGAGAATAAGCATGTGTAATACTTTAAATAACCAAAAACAAACATTGCCAATCTAACCTGTTGCCAGGATTTCAAAATAGCCTGTGCCAGTTCTACTTTAATAATTTCAGGCAGTAGGTTTTTATACAAATTTTTGGGTGATATAATTTTATTTAGGTATTTAAACAGAATTTGTGTGTTAAGCAGTAACACGCATGTCAGTTTCATTGCTATTTAACTAATAATCTTGGCCCTACGCATGTGATGCAAGGTTCAGAAGTACGGAGATGACAATATTGATCCAGCCTTGTGCATTAACTTAATGTGTCTTCGTAGAATATAGGCACAAATTACTACTGACGTGCAGTCTTCCCATCAATAATGTGCGACTATGAGACTTTTGTTAATAGTGACTGTATTAAAAATGTGGTCTGTATGCCTATGTGCGGCATGGCTGCAATTTGTTTTTGGCCTTGTATTGACATGTAACTTAAGATTTGCTGTCCAAGCATAGTTATCACTTGGTGTTTTACCAACTGTTTCAATAAACCTGCTACAAACATTATCTTCAAGCTTATCAATTACAGTTATTTCTGTGTAAAAATTTGTAAGGTACTTTCTTTCTTACCCCTAGGTTTAGGCCTGCTAAGTTGGTCAAGTAGTCAAAGTGTTTTGTTTTTTGCCACATGTGCACTGTTCCACCATGCTACACACCAATAGCGTAGCCAGATTCTCTTCTGGAAGGGTTCTGGACTGATAAAAAAACGTGCTAAGATCATATTATAGAACATAAATATCTATAATTGATTGCCTGTAATAGTACACAACCTCATATATATATATATATATATATATATATAGTAGAACCCTGTTATAACATTCCCGGATATAACATTTTCCTGCATATAACATCACTTCTTTGGTCCCACCATTTTTCCATAAAGCATAATGCTTTCATTTCCTGCTTATAACAACACTGATATTTTCATTTCCTGCATGTAACATCATTTTTTTCTCAGACAATAACCACAACTAGGGTAAAATGTTTCTTAACTGTAATATTTTACTAAGCTGGGGACTAAAATAAACTGTAAAAACCAAATTTATGTCTGAGAAAGTGTCATAAGTGTACATTACAGTGATATTAAAGACTGTGATCCTGAAGATGACGATCATGAACCTACAGAAGACAAGTGGGAAAGCCTCTATTATACACACAATGTATGATGTATTCATCATGTTTCTGATAACACAGTAACAACAGCCTCATTTAATCTTACTATAGGCTTATTTAATGTTCATAAACTATGAAGGTTTAAGTTGCTTTTGTGTAATATTCATTTATTGGTAAAAAAATATTGATTCCTGCTTATAACATTTTCCTGCATATAACACTTTTTTCACAGGTCCCTTGAAAAACGTTATAACAGTGTTCTAATATATATATAGACACACACGCATGCACACACACACACGCACGCATGCGCACGTGCACACACAGAGAGAGAGAGAGAGAGAGAGAGAGAGAAAGAGAGAGAGAGAGAGAGTTTGTCGTACTAAAGGATTCAGAGAACACAAGAATTAAAATTTACAAAATAATAGACAAGACATCTATTGTCCAAAATATATACAGTAACTAGTATTTTAGGCCGTAATTAGTTTTCTAAATTTAAGAATTTCGGGGAGGGTGTAGGCTTGTCCTCCCCTCCTTCTCTTCTGGCTGCACCACTGTGCTACACCGAGTCGCTGATGACAATCTTGGTAAGGTCCGTACCGAGGAGAGCCACAGCCACACTGCGACCTGCAAGTGTCTCGTGTCCAATGAAGAAATAAGATACACAGGAAAGACACTCAAGGTTATAAAGTGAGAACAATTTTCTCATGTCATTCCAACTGAATAAGTGTTGCCTACAAATATCTTCATTTGCACCATGCTCTGTCTTTATCGCTTTCCTAAACTTGACTCTCTAGGTACCATTGTTGCCAAGTTCTGTACTGCAATGGAAAAATTACCTTACAAAACAAAAATTTTCGTAGCACACAGTTAAGATTAATATAAAAAAATCTGTTAGACATACCAATATTGCATTACTTGTCACCAGTGGTGTAGCTAGTTCTTTTAACATCTGGTGGGGCATATCACAGCACCACATATCAACCCAAAAAAATATGATTCTCTTATCCTGCTCATGATGGCAGTTTACAATAGATAAGATAAAATAAATGCATATCTAACTTTCCAATTTTGGGTTTTATAAATACCCTAGTACACTGTTACATTTTTCTGTTAATACTGAAATGTTTACAGAAACTCTATGAATGCTTCTCTTATAACTACAGAATTTTTTTCAACTTCAACAAATCTGATGACTTCTGACATTTGTTCTGCATGTGCAGGATCTGGGGTTGTGTCGAATATGATACTGAAATACTTGGCCTTCTTACATGCTGAAATAATAGTTTTCTGGACTTTTTTCCACAGAAAGCTAATTATTTCATTTTGAATAGCAGGTAAAGGATACGAAAACATCCAGCCTTACCAGAGATGGAATCCAAATGAGATCTCATTACAAGATTAAATTTAGCCAAGTACTTTAACGGGGCTAGGAAGTTTCCAGGTTTCGAACCTTCAATAACAGACTCCTTATGACCTCTCAATAATAAATTTTGCTGAGCAAGTGTTTGTATTGGCGATATAATTTGTTTAAGAATTTCTTGCTATTGATTGGCTTCTTTTGTCACAGAAGCTGTAGATGATCATCTATCAGTCCACCTTTGTTGAAAGAACATTCCAATTCCTTTTACTCTAAAAAATGCAAAGCGATGAGCTGGACTGGTTTCGTAATCTCGAATACATTGATTCAACTTTCGCCATGCTGAAAATCCATTTTTACTGTTGAAACTACTACTTTGGGAATTGTTTTCTGTGAACATAGTGCAACGAATGCAAAACAAAGTTTTTAGTGATAGAAAAATACATACAAGTATGATTTACTTTTTCACCATTTTGTACAGTTTTTTCAAACCACTGTTTGTTTAAATATCTGCCAGCTTCATCCTCAGGAAAATGGCTATAATTGTTTTTATCCAAGATTCGTCGAATTCATGAGCTCAGAGGATTTGATGTAGGATTTGAGTAAATACTCTGCAAAAGTACTCATAAATAAATGTGGTTTCTGCAATTTTAATTCATAATAAACACTGATTACACATCATTTCCTGTTTTGTGAACGTGTTATCTTAAATGTGTGTACACACACTTACATTACCTATTCGTCAGCAAGTTCTGTATTTGTTTTTGGATCTACAGAATCACTTTTTTAACTCCGAAAATGCTTGACTTTTTTTTTCGTCGTAAAGATTATGGCAGCAATCATCTTCACCAGTGTTTACACTGAGTCACATTTTCACAATACACAAAACACTGTTGCTGAGATACATTTGAAGCACTTACACAACTCTGAATATTGTAAACAAAATTTCTGAAAATTCTTCTGTTTCAAACATATAGTTGAATTTAAACATTCACATAAACATTTTTGTTAAACTATGACAGTGTGGTTAGATTTCTAATTCAATATGACCAATCAGCGGAAGAAGCAACAAGTGAATACAGAATACTAGTGCATGCATCAAGCCTGTACCACGGCCACAGATGTTATCACTTGGGTGAACTCCATCTCGGCTACGACTTCGGGCAAACAGCTTGCCACAACCAGCATGCTGTATCTGTGGACGACGTGATGTAAACAATAAGCACACATGTTGGTAAACATGGGAATTTAAATAAAATAAAAGTGAAATATTCCGTAGTATTTCTGGGGCTACTGTAATTCTGTAATAGTAAGTGATTATTTGTATAAATTATGGACAAATCATAGTACTTGGCACTTCTGTCCCATTAAAGGGTGTGTGGTTTCAATTTAAATAATTTTAGGAATATGTGTGGAATTTCTGCTTGGGCGCGGTTCACCTCAGTTTTCAACGTCTATTTTTATTTTTATATTTGTACCAGATATTTTTGTTCTTATTTTAGACATAAATTGTGATTGAATCTTCCTCTTAGGAAATTTGTGTATCTCTCATAGTTTTTGCATAATGAATTGTAAACGTCTAAATTTCCACTTTACGGTTTTATGTACGCCAGTAGAACCAACAGACATACCAAACGGAAAAAATGCACCGTGTATAACAATGTTGTAGGCTATGATATGATATATATAAAAACAAAAATAAAATATTTTTGTATTTAATAAAAATTGCTGAATTTTAAAATGAATATTAAAAAATTTCAAAATTTTTTTTTAAAATACAAAAATATATTTTTTCTTGTTTTTATAAGTGTCAAATCACAGCCTACAACATTGTTATACACTGTGAATTTTTTCGGTTTGGTATGTCTGTTGGTTTTACTGGCGTACATAAAACCATAAACTGCAAATTTTGATGTTTACGACTCATTACGCGAAAACTATGAAGAGATATAAAAATCACAATTTATGTCAAAAATAATAAAAAATATCTGGCACAAATATAAAAATAAAAAAAGATGTTGAAAACTGAGGTGACTGCGCCCTTAATGTAGATTCAGAGGTTTTTAACTCTGCTTCAGTTCTCATAACCTGTGTAGTGGGGTAACTTTGACAACTCAAAATTTTGGTATTTATGGACGAAAGTTTCAAGCATTAGCTATAGGGATAAAAGGAATTATTTAAAATACTTGGCTCAGATTATCTGTTTATTTACCAGAAAACCCAAAAACTAACATGTTAAATTGTCAAAGTAACCCCGATTTACGGTAGCATGACTGTGTTTAAATTTTGAGAGACTGGATTATTTATCGACTTTCTTTGTAAATGAGATGAATTTATTTACTAAAATTTTACAAATGCTTAGTATTATTATTGTTATTAACTCTCTTCTATGCCCACTACTTTGAATAACTACTCTTGACATTACTTAAACAGGCACACGAGTGGTGTTAATTATCCAATACTTTTTTAATGTCATATTTTCAATCTTTTCTTGCATATCTTCGAGATTTGAATTCAGCCAACTTAAACATTCAAAAGGAAATTATATAGGCCTATATTATTTTTTGTTAGTTTAAGCAGTTTTGAAAAAATGTATAAATACGAATCAATCAACATAATTTTCCAACTATTGCCATTGGACCTAGTTTCTTCCTGCCACTTGATTCAGTATAAACAATCTTGTTAACTCAGTTAAGTACATAATTATTAAAACATTTCAGTCGTATTCTCTCGCAAACAGTATATAGTTATTTTATTGTTTCTGGTAAACATAGTTGTAGCTAGATGGATTGGTGACTTCCTCAAGGGGTGGAGACAGAGGGTAAAAGTATAGACTGCTTATCACAAGACGTAGAGGTTACTTCCGGTGTGCTACAGGGAAGTGTGCTGGGGCGAGTCAATACCAACTAGAGTACAGGCCAGCACATACTGCTGTGATGTCATCACTAGTAGGTCATCCTCCCTCCACAGGCACGCTTCCAGACCGGAGTCTAATAGCATGTTTCTCCCCGTCTTTACGTATATTGTGTACAATTCCTCTTGTGAATCTTCAGGTACAATACAATGGCTGAGACCTGTATTTAACCACTAGGTTAAATTGATTTGTTAGTAAAGCTGTAGGCCCCTACTTCAAAATGTTTTTGTTTAATTTATTCGAATTCTAAGTATTTTTACTACCACAGCATTACAAAGGGAAACCACGAAACATCAATAACTGTAGTGGAAAACAGGTAGAAGTAAAATGAAATTTGATTAAACCTAAATTGAATGAAATAAATCTGATGGTAGTTAGTGTATGTTCTAACATATAAATTAACTTCAATGATTACACAGCCAATATTAGCACTACCTTCTGAAATTTGACTGTGTTATTTAATAATATGCTCTTAATACACTTGAAAATTTAATGCATTTTATGAAATATATTAAATATGTTTAAAGCCAAAAAAATCAGATAGCCAAAAAATGGTTTACGACAGTTCTATGTCTGTTGATTTTACAAAGTAAATTCACACATGCCTTAAATGTTCAAACAATTTAATTTTCAACACACCAATACACAAATAGGTTTCAACAGAAGTATGACATAGGTAATAGGAATGTAAACAAAGCGTTTGGAACATAAAATGCTATGTCTAAATACAGACTCTAAAACTTTGAATTTTAAAAAATGTTTGATTAACTTAATTAAAAATATGAACACATAAAATGGAAAAATTGAAAATGTATTGAGTTCCAACAAAATATTAATTCACAGAATAGATAACAAATACAAGCCTTCGCAAGTCTGAGTTGGCGTGAATAAATATGTTTGACATAAAGTGCCATTGTTAAAATATTTTAGTAGGACTCCCTAATACAGTAATTAAACACATGCTATAAATATTTTCGTTTTAAATTATGGTAATTTTATAATAGGACAGCCTGAAAAAAATAAAAACAAAACTACATATAACTGCCGTATACAGAAAAATGTTTGCATAGCTTTTTAAAATTATTCTTAGAAATATAGCCTACTTCAAAATTGATTTACAGCAAAAAATATATTTTATTTAACACTGAATATTCTGCTGATCAATGAATTTTAAGGAATTTATCAACTTCAAAGATGACAAGATGCAAATGATAAAATATGATTTAGGTATTAAGTTAATACATTCAAATATATGATCTTTGAAAGAACTGTGCAATAGGAGTGCATGACTGGATTTAGTTGCTTGGACATATTTTGTTGCGAAATGAATGTGTTAGGGTGACGATAAATCAAACGCACTGCTCAAAGTGCTGTATTTGTAGCAGACCACAAAACTACAAACCAGCTGAGCGACATGCAGCAGACTATATCTCATGCTGCCTAATACTCCAAGACATGACAAAAGGTCTGATAAAAAAAAACAGTGCATGCAACCTAGCAAAACATCTTTCTTGTAGAAAATACAATTAAAGTTACCTACCAACAGAATGACTGTCAAAGAAACCTAAACAAATAATAGAAAAGCATAAATAAGCAGAGTATGCTTTAGTCAACGGGATACATACACAACATGAAATTCCAAAATGAGATCGGGGAAATAAAGCAAGGAACAAACAGACAAGAAATGAATACAATGAAAAAATCAAAATCAAAAAACCAAGTAACATGCGACACAATTATGAGACGAAACAAAAACACAGTAGATATCAGACACAAACAGTAAAATAACAAAATGACACAACAAAGAGATGGAACAAAACACAACATATATCAGACACAAACAGAAAAACAAACGACAATGACAAGACGAAACAAAAAACAATAGTTTTCTGCTGTCTGGAAAACTACTGCTTTTTGTTTAGTCTCATTGTTGTTTCATCCATTTTCATTATGTGAAGTCATGTCGGAAATTCGTAACATGTTATTCTATTTGCATTGTTCTTTGCTATCGCACGCCATTAATGTGTAAATATCATGCAATTTAAACCTTGTTTCTTTCTCGTTCATGTTACATTGACGCCTGCATTACAGTTTGTAATCGTAAAATTTGTTCAAGCTTATTGTTGCATTTGCTAATTCATGCCTTACTTGTAAATTGAACTTTGAAAGTTGTTTGTTACACTTTTCAGATGTTAAAAATCATATTGATTGTCAAAATAAAAAGTGGAAACTTGCTTTACTATTTTCCTGGCAACTTGTAGTGCCCATAATATCATGGAACGTACCACTGCATAATGATACAGAAGTGGCTAAGGGTGGAGAAGGCAAGCAGAGAGAATGATGTCTAAAGGAAAAAGGGCTCTACGTATGTTGGAAAGTGTAATGAAGGGTCTTTGTAGTGCAGTGAAAGAAAAGGTGTACATTAAAATTATACTACCAATGTTAGAGCAAGCGGCAGTGGAGTGGGATCCATACATGGAATCGGAGGTACAGGAGCTGGAGAAGGTACACAGACAGGCAGCAAGGTGGGTGAAGGATAAATGGGAAAGGCAAGGGCAGGCTGGTGAGGATGAAGGGAACTTTAGGCCATCTGTGATGTAGGAACTGGGGTGGAACTTATAAGGAATGGAGAAGCGTAGAAAGGCTGGGCAGGATGTACAAGGTGGTGAATACTGGGGTAAGTTATGGTGCCTGATAACTAAGAGTATAGAGGAAGAAGGAATAATAGTGAAAATATTAAGATGATGAGCAGAATAGAGTGTACTAGGCAGTCAATGCTCAGGAGGTCGGTGAGGGAGTGGAATTTACCATCGTTGGTGTTGGTGAGGGGGGTTTAGAAGGGGGATTGGTACATGTGATTGAGGAGGGGGTTACAGCTTGCCACTGGGTCGTTGCCCAACTGCAAGTTAATTTATTACTATAAGGGCACATTGACACGCATTGGAACACAGTTCAATACACAATCTCTTTAAAAGCACAAATTAATTTTTAATGAACAATGTATACTAAAAGGCCGTGCTAGAATAAAAATACCATAAACACTACCACTCAAAATACGTATTGCTACAATTGACATAAATAAAGGGCGGATGTTTACACTTACTGTCCAATCATAATTTTTGAGATTGGATGTGCATAGATTCTCGCATAAAGTTGCAAGTTCGCCAACTTGTTTAACCTCAAAATAATGTTTACGTTAGTATTTATATAAAATGTATGGTATTTCAATCCACCCACTGGGGTGCACATTTTGCAAATAATTAACATGTAATAATTTACTTGCAATAGTCTTCATTAAAAGCCATGGAATTAGTCTCTTAGCAAATAATGCGGCAACAGCAAGACTAGTGTTTTATTCAATTAACGCGTGTAAACAAACACAATTGGTACATGTTAACCAACCTTTCCAAATTATAACTTTCAACGCTACCGCTGCTGAATTTATTTTAAATTCACTTTTGGCAATTACGTAAGCCAAATTATAGACAGCATTATACTGCGACATTAAAAATTGCCGACTAATTCATAAGTCTTAATAAATTAAATTTAAACCTACTGTTAATAGTTAATAATTATTCCGTAATGTATGTCGTTCATATATTGGCAGTACTGAGGGGAACATAGTAGTAGGGTGGGGTTATGTTTGTGTTCTCGTGAGTCGTGTTGGATAAAAAATTCAGCAAAAGTGCTACTTTCTGTTGAAAATGCGTATTGATTGCGTAAGTTTATTAGGAACTTTAGGTTTAGCAGAAGTTTTAAAACTCTCTTTAGCTCTCGACTGTGATTCAGAAAAAGTAACTTACGTAGACCAAATTTTACGTAAAAACAATTTACTACCAAGTTTTAATTTCTCAAAAGAAAACTTAAAATCGGTGGAAGTGAGCATTGCATTGAGAAAATCAGGGAACGAACTGCTGAAGAAAAGTAACTTAGCGAAGGTTCTCGTTACTTATACCAAGAGCATTGCGAAGTCGGTATTCCCATCGAATTACGATTTCGGTGATTGGATTCACGACTTTTTATCCGCGAGTGAAATCGAAGATGTGAAGAAAACTGGAAGTTGCGACTTGGCATTGGCGTTTGCAAACAGAGCATTTGTTCTCTACTCAATGGGATATTACGAGCTTTGTTTGAAAGATATAGAGCGAGCAGAAGAATGTGGCTACCCAAGTCACCTTGGCTACAAGCTGCATGGAAGAAAGGCGAGATGTCTGTTGAAGCTAGGAGCCAGACTGGATGCGCTGAAGACTTGTGAGGTAAGTGGAGGAATTTTTTTTTTTTTTTTATACATTTCATGATGATGAAAGGAGTCAGGAGAGGACATTTCTTCAAGGCAGCAGTTGGTGGGACAAAGGTCAGGGATCTATGTGAGAGGGTCAGTAACTTAAGGGAAAACAACAAGGTCAAGGTGGCAACACCTTGTCTGGGTCAGGATTGTATTAGGTGGGTAATTGTTACCAGAGGTTGCCCTTGCTCAGTTGCTAGCTATCTAAAGCTGGATTTACAATAAAGCTTGGCAGCGCGGAGTTGCGCGATGGGCAGTAGCCAATCAGAACTTTGACGTTGGCGGCAAGCGTCACGAGCGTTGCAACCATCACACACGTTGGATTTCAAGGTGTCAGGCGCCAGAGTGAAGAAGAAGGAAAGTTTTATCAACATTTGAGCTTCCATCTTTGAAACGTATTACCGGTAAGTGAATTATTATTGGAAAGGGAGAAGTATATTGTGTGTAACTTCATTTACAAAATTCATCACTATGTTTTTGTCCAGTGTATATAATAATAATAATAATAATAATAATAAAATTTTTGTTCCAGTTTTCCATTTTTTCTTTCATTCGACTGTGTTCTGTGTTAGTGTTTTTTCAAAACAAAACTTTGGCCAAATTTACTCGATTGTAGTTACTATTTATTTTAATAATATATCTTAATTGTAAAGAAAAAGTATGTTTATGTTTTAAATGCGATACCAGGTAGGTGCACCTTCTGTATCGACGATGGTCGCTGATGTTATGACGCGCTATTTTGAATTGGCTTCTCAAGCACCCAATGTTCATCATCGTCATCCGTGCCATGCCACCAAGCTTTATTGTGAATCACTTAAGCTGATCCAGCTGTGATGCACAGATGATGCAGTAAGATGCGTGTAAAAGCATCATTGTCGAGCTGTAGCTTTTCCCTACATATTGCCGGGCCTTAGGGCTTTCCAGACGCCGTAATAAAGTGGCCGAAAGCAACTACACTCAGTTGTGATCTCCACCAGAGCTGACAATGTCAGCAGTGGTGGATTTAAGCAGTTATCGTAAGGGTGGGGGGAGTCAGGTGATCTAGGTCCGGGTCGCAAAAGGTGGGTGGGGGGTTGATGCCTTAAGTAGATACAGCCTATGCACACCCCCGAACCAAAAAAGAAGGGGTCCGGTGATCGTCCCCTGGAAAAAGTTGGATTTGTAGGTGCAAAATGGTGGTATTTCAGGGGTTTTCAGACAAACAATTGGAATATACTGCTTTAAGATTTAATATTTTTCGCAATAAATTATGTTTTAAAAGTGAAGACATTTGTGCTAGTATGAAAAATGAAGTTATACATTTTAAGGTTTGGCTTTAACAACTTCTTTCTTTTGACAGTTGTTGCTACTTCACATTCATCCACCTCCTGCAAAAGATTAAATTGTGATATTATTTGGTACTGTTGAAAATGATAATGAAATCAATGTGGCGATTTATGTTGGTGGTGCCAGAATAAAACATATTAATAGATAACAGCTGCATCACTCGACAGAAAGGAAACAAGTGATGAATTTACATAGTTTAGTAAAAGTAACAAAATTTACAATACTGTACTGCAGGCATGGTGGAGGTTTAAAGAGTCGGCAAAAAACATAAGTTGAGGGCTAAGTTTCTCTACTCCTACAGCCTTCCTTTCAATATTTCTTTTAGGCTATGTTGAAGGGGAACTAACTGGAATTACATTTTTTGACCTTTTTAAGCAACGTAATGTAGAAGCAGTAGTTTTTAAAATAACTTATAAATAAAAAAATACAAATTTTGAAAGCTTGCCTATATACCTAGGAAGCAGACTCAAGGAAAAGTTTTTGTTCGTAGATAACGTACCTTGTCCCTGGTATGTCATGGCCAGAACTTATGCCTTGTCATATCCTTTGAAGCACGGACAACTTTCAACCCAGAAACTGATAAGTTGAAACGAAATATGTTACTGTGATGTAGTTTTCTAATTAATTATGAGCTACACAACATTTTTAAGAGAGCACAAATCTTCAGTGTGGCTTGCATTCTTGAATTTCAGAGCAAGAAGAAGAATGTTGTAAAGTATTTTTTACTGATTCCAACCTTTTTTGTTACAATATAATATTTACTTGACAACCAAATAACAAACTTCAAAACCAAAGATAAATGTTCTACTATGACCTAACATTATTATTACAAACAGAAAATAAAAAAAAAAAAATTAATTTGAATAATTTTGAAGCCTTAGAAAAATAAATTATTCTTTAGTTACTGGTAATTTAAAATTACCTAACTTTGAATAAATATTCATTACATGAAAATTTATGGATACCCTTTACCAAAATTAATTTGAAGATACCCTGTAATATCTTTATATTACAGATTGCCTCACCAGAGAGTGATTAATTAACTATTAAGTGAATTATGAGTGAGCATTGACACAATACAATTAAAATATTTTCATTTGCACAGATGACAAACGAATGGCCGATAGTAAATATAGCATAAAAATATGTTCAGTTGTATCAGTATCAGCATAGTAACTCTTTCCAACAAAATCCATTCTGAAAGAATCATTTACCCTCCACATAAACAATATTCACTTCACGAGAAAAAATAAAGTTTACATTCATTTTAAAAATTCTTAATCTCCTGAAAAGAATGTATGCAGTGTGTGGAGTCTTGACCGACAAGCTTGCAGCATGTGAGACAAGTGTCGTAAACATCCAGCGGGTGGAAGGTGATGATCGAAGTTGGTAGCGAGTGCAGCTACCATATCATTATCCATCCATCATCTGTTGCGCACATTGCTCTCAGCCCACGTCAAATAGACCAGTAAAGATTCAAAATGACACCCACTGTCTCAGATTTTAATGAAACTTTTTGTACTTGCTAATACCATCATGTTATGAAACTGTACCAAATTTTTCCTCCCTGGGCCAAGTAGTTTCTGAGAAAAAAATTGTTAAAGTTGGTGCAAATCCCCATGAGTGTAATGTCAATGATGTATCTAGTAA
>PNEQ01086484.1:0-29629 GCA_003012365.1 Medauroidea extradentata | reverse complement strand
GCAAACAATGGTGACATTCGTTACATGAATAAAGAAAGTGTTATCATTGTATTAAACTATCCAGATTTAAGGGCGTACTAATAAAGCATAATTTATAACTGAAAAACACCCTAATGCTCTTACAGATAATCTTTTGAATTGCATTTTCCTTTTGTTTCAGTTCTAAGTATAATTTTTTGTCTGTGAACTTGTGCTAGTTTGTGTGTGTTAACATTTTAATGAATGAAACATGCTGGACATAATAGGACGACAGTAAAAAACTTTTCTCCTGACACAAGCCATTTTGTCGCACCCGTGACGGGACCACACTATCAGTATAATGCCAAATTAATTTAGAATTTTATTTAGCTGTTATGTTTTGGATATTTAAAAACTACAGGTTTGTATAAATGTAGTCCTGAACGAATTGAAATTGTATTGGTATTACATTCACAGAATTATTAGTTCAATTAGAAAACTGTTACAAGAAGTCCAAAATGTGTAATACACTTGAGGCAAGGATTTATAATGATGACTTCGCCTGATTAAAATATATTTTATTATTTGTGTATTAATTAAATAGGACCACTGAGTAGTTTATTAATGAACTGCACAAGAACACATTTTATTTTCAGATAGTTAGTTTTTTCTGTGTTTGAAACTGTCTGTAAGTCACACCGGTGACAATGGAATGACCCAGCAGTGTGGTGAGGAAATTTTCGGTTCTAGGCTATGTATATTCTCATCCCGAGACCGACGGCTGGGGTAGCGTCTGCATTGTAGCTTTATTGCCGTTTATTGCCCTCTGCCAGGCAACCTTGTCTCAACCCTCTACTATACCACCCCCTTCCCCCTAACCGCCCTTGCAAGTCCCTTCGACAAAAGGCGACATCCGGCATATCACTCAGCTAGCTACCTGCCTTCTGTCTGAAGAGTTTAGTTCTGACGTCTCCTACATGGCAGCGCTACCCTCCAGACCTACAAAACCCCGAGCTTCGGTCCCTCACCACCAGGGTGACACGAAATTTTGTGCAACACGAAAAGCCTAGGCGTTGACAGTCTGTATATCTTAGTCGTCTGTGTCCTCGGTGTTATACAGGTTCATAATCACTGTGGTGATGCACTGCTGCCAGCTGAGTTTGCCGTCAGGTCCCAGATGGTAGAAGGGCCTGAACGAGGGAGGATTGTTGGGTACCATAATTAACGAGAACATATTAAGTTGTGGTGCTCGTGTTGTTTCACTCATTTGTTTATGCTGCAGTCCCACATAATGTACAACCATCGTGACGAGTCACTGCAGGGCACTCATGAGTGCATGCCGGTGGGCCTATGCAAGTCTATCTAGACTGACTTTCCAAGTAAAACTCTCCTGAATGATGGTTCGCGATAACTCAACTGACGACATTTTCCCAAACAACTACCTTACTGACCTCTCACTATATTAGCTACGTCTGACTCTGCAGACCGCTTGCTAAGAACTGCCTCACGCTCACAGCGCGGTGGAGGCGGGCCGGCGGCACATCACTGATGCCACAGTTGCAGTCTGGCAACATTTGGCCAATGGCGAGTAGCGAGCTACTGGGTGTAACACACCAAACTACATACTGGGCGTCAGGGTTGGCATGTTTAAAACAAAATGTTTTAAACAGTATGTTCAAAATTGTTTAAAACAATACACTTTGAATAAAACATGTTTAAAACAGACTGTTTTAAACATTCTGTTTTAAACGTGTTTTTTTAATATTTATTTTGAAACAAGTTTAATTTTCAATGTTTGTTATATTTTCATTTAAATATCTGCATTTTCATATCAAGTATTTTATTAAAATACTTATGACTGATTTAATTTTTTTCACCTTTAGTTTAAGAAACTTAAAAGTACACATTTTTATAGAATTTAAATAATCTACCAAATTTTGAATGAATTCATTTAAAACCAAAACTAAAGAACAAAGACAAAAGCACAAAACTTTCTTCTGCTGCAAACACTTTCAACGTTAAAGAATCAATATTTCCGTTCACAGCATCCTTTTCAAACGTAATTATGTTCTTGATAACCTTCCTTGGATAGTATCTTCAACAAGCGAATTTATCCTTAAGTACGTTAATTAGCTTACAATTAGCAATAGTGGTTCCCATACATAAAGGGGGAGGAGAGAAGATGACTCCAGCCAGTTACAGGCCAAACAATGCTATGCACTGAATCAAAGGAATGTTATGTATCTGCAATAAATAAAACTTGTGGCATGGAATGACTAGTCCTCATGTTTACCCAGAACCGTTTAGATCATTGTTTATTTCTGTCATTATGCTCTGGTGCTGATATGTCCTGTTCAGTCATTTTGATTTAAATGTTAAATTTTTGGATAGTTTTCCTAAAGTGCCTCGAGGCTAATAAGATTGTTTTGTGTAATGAATTATAAAGGTAATAACAGTTTCGTTCTCCAATTTATTCCAGTTGTCTGATTGTGCATACTTAAATAGTGTAATAAGAAACTAAATGTTTTCTTATCTTTAAAGGAAAAAAAAGTAAAAAAAAATTGATGCTAGGAGAGTTTAGTCTAAAATAAAATTTACAAAGCACTATAGACATTCTGGGGCTGTAGTCTAGCTATCCAGATTTGAGTTTTCTGTAATCACACTAGGTAGAAGCTGCCATGGTAAATATTTCCGCATATTCAGTCTGACATATTCACTCTAATGACCTAGCTGTTAATGTGGCATGAAGCAGTACTATTTACAATAAAAATTACTATTTCGGCCGAAACTACTTGTTAGCTAACTTAAATCATTTACGTTAATTGGTTTCACGTATCCTCAGTGGAAAATAAATTCAAAGTTTATAAAGATTAATGGCAAACAGCATTTATAAAAGGAGGAGGCTATTTCAGTATTGCAGAAAATATTTATTTTATGCTTCTTCATAAAGAAATTATGGTCGCTTTTGATTTTCCGCAACATAAAGCCAGCTTAGATACCACAAATATTATATACTGTATTGACAGAAAACAGCATTTCAAGACACTGTATGGACTAGCAATAATATGTAAATTTTATGTGAAAAATAAATATATGAGACAGAATTTACACGGGAATATCAATTGTATGTGTGAGTGATATTCATTTCATTTTAGAAATATCTTTTTCTTATACACACATTTGTACTTATCACAGTACCAAACATAGCCACATTTTTGTTATGTTTATGTCAAAGAACAAACCTTATTTTTGTGGTTGTGGGCATAGATTAGAAAGTACTAAATGAACAACATTATGTTACGAAACACATTGAAATCTGAAATTATTTCGTCCCAAAGGCTCGTCATATAATACAATACTGCAATCGCATCATGCCCCTACTTCCTTAGAGCGTTTTACTAACATTTAAGTTACACGAATGCTATAAAATATAATTCTTACAATAATTCACCATAACCGGCTCGCAAATACTTAGTAATAACAATTCTGCAAAGTCAATAATCCATTGAAAACAGGTATATAATTTAAATTCCCTCCTTGTATGGTTCTGTGGCGATTCAACACGCTCACTAGCCAATGACAATAGAATAGCCGTATGAGACAACCTGGTACTCTAATGACCTTGATAAATACCACCTACAGAAAATCCAGGTTGTTCAACAATGTGGATGAAAATATGTCCCTACATAACAGTTAACTAGTAATTATTTTTAAAACTTTGCTATGTTCAAAATTTATTGTGGTGGTTTTGTTTAAAATTTACGTTTAAAACAAACAAAAAAAAAACTGTTTAAAACATATAATACAGTTTTGTTATGGCCTTGACCTATTTGCATGTTGGTACTGCTGACGTCACACCATCAGCTGGTAAACCTTGATTAGCACTGGCTCGAGCGAGTTGCTTCTGACCTTCGGTTCAGCTAGTATATTTACTTGTGATGTCAATGAACAGACACAAGAATGGCGACGAGGATGGGATTTACTCACGTATTTTAAATAGTAATCGTGAATGTTTAATGATATTAGTTACGTGATATTACGGACATTATGGCAAGTACATACATTAAATACGATCACTCACGCCTGGAGACATGGAAAGAACATTTGGAAAGATTTTAGTTTTGGCTTGATTCAAAAGGTCAAATTACGGATGGTCAAAAACGCGGTTTGTTGATTGAAATGTTGGATGACCACACGGTGCGGGATTTGAAGGATTGAATCATGCCTAAATCGCTACGTGATTTAGGATACGACCAGCTAGTATCAATTTTGGATGCAAATATTGCGCCTACAGTCAACCCGATGGTATGTTACAGCAAATTTGTTAACACACGACGACTTCCAGGTGAGAATGCAATCAAATATATGTCTGAATTGAAACGTCTGGCTACCGTTTATTGTTTTGAAAGTATGTCTACTACGATGGTCTTGTATCAGTTCGTATGTGGTTTATTAAATTCAGAAATACAGGCTAAGTTATTTTCTGAGAAAGATCTAACAGCTACAAAAGCTTTGGAAATTGTACAGCTGTTTGAATGTTCTGAAGCTAATGTTTTGGAAGTTAGAAATTCAGGTGTTGAAGACGTACTTAAGCTTAAAGTCACACAGTCTAGTTGGCGGCCTAATGTTCCAACAAATACTAATACTGGTTACAGTACCACATGTTTTAGATGTGCTGAGATTGGACATACAGCCAAACAATGCAGTGTTTCGAAGGATAAGTTGAAGTGTCAGAAATGTGATAAAATAGGGCATGTTGCTAAGGTTTGTAAACAGAAGCATAAATTTGTTTCGCAGTCAGAAAACGGCAGTAATGCAAATTTTGTTGGTAGTTTTAGCCCCACAACAAAAATTGATCCAGCTGAAAGAAATCCAGTTAAACTGATTGATAAGCCTACATTTGATTGTAAAGTGATTGCCTTTAGATCTCAGGGTGATGACGTATTTCTATTGTCTGAAAAAATAGCAGTTCAATATATATAGCCATATTCAATACAAGTAGAAGTTAATAACGTGAAGTTACAGTTTGAAATAGATTCTGGTTGTGCTAGAACTGTAATAAATTTGGACACTTACAATCTTAAATTTGCAAATATGGTAGAACACCCTGTTTTACATCAGGCACCAGTTGAACTAAGAACATGGGCCTCACAATCTTTAACTATGATTGGAGAATTTCAAGTAGTTGTTTGTTAAGTACAAAGAAATTATTTGTACATTACCCATACTAGTGGTAGAGGGATTGGGACCAAATATTTTAGGTTGAAATTGGTTTGATGCTCTAAAAATATCAATTCAGGGTGTATACTGTTTGTCTTCAGTTGTACCTCAGGTGGGAATGTCTGAGATGAATTTTATACAAATGATACAAAAATTCCCAACGATTTCAGGCATTGGCACAGTTTGTTATAAGGGCCCTCCATTGCACCTGGATTTGGATTGCGCAATCAATCCAGTTTATCAGCGAGCTCGAAATGTTGCATTTTCACTTACATCTAAGATGGAGGAGAGTATTGAGACCAATGTACGAAGGGGCATTTGGGTTTCTGTGAATCACGCTGGACCCTTGGGCAACAGCTATCGTTCCCGTGCTAAAACGCAATGGTACCCTGAGACTTTGTGCTGATTATAAGGGTACTGTTAATCATGCACTTTCAGCCGATTCCTATAGGTCTCCTACCATTGACCAAATTCTGTCTAAAATGGCAGGTGGTAAATTCTATGGAACTCTCGACTTAGAAGAAGCCTATACTCAAATTATCGTAGATCAAATTCCCGTAGATGAAGAAACTTTTCATGTATTGACTGTGAATACGGTGCATGGTCTCCATAAGGTTATTCATTTACCTTTTGGTATTAAAGTGGCATAGTCAGCTTTTCAATGGGTGATGGATGGTTTGTTGGGACCTGTTAAGGGTGTTATTGCATATCAAGACAATATTTATATTAAAGGTGCAACTTTGGAAGAGTATCAAGCCAAGATGATTGAGGTTTTGCAAATTCTTAATGTTGCTGGGTTGAAAGTTAACCCTGATAAATGTGTATGGCAGTCTACGTCCATTGAAGTTTTAGGGTATAAACTTGATGCTAAAGGTATCTACCCTACAACGGATAAAATTGCAGCACTCATCAATGCTCCTAGTCCACAAAACAAACAAGAACTTCAATCATTATTGCGCTTGATTTAATTTTATGGTAGATTTTTTAAAGATAAGTCAATCATTCTGGAACCCTTGTATGGTTTATTGGATTCAAAAAATTTGTGGACTTGGGATACAAGGCATGAAAAGGCATTACAAACTGTAAAAGACATGTTGAACTAGTAATCACGTCTTGGTCCAATACAATCCAGATTTGCCCTTGGTGGTTACAGCTGATGCATCGCCAGTAGGAGTCGGTGCAGTGCTTGCACACACGGTACCATGTGACCAATCAGGCAATATGCAGGAGGTTCCGATTGCACATGCATCACTAACACTCTCTAAGGCAGAACGTGCATATTCTCAACTAGATCGCGAGGGCCTTGCTATAATATTTGCAGTCAAGAAATTTAATTCTTATTTGACTTTTCGCCAATTTATGATTATCACAGATCATAAGCCATTATTGGGCATATTTGCACGTGATAGGGCTATACCAGTACATCTCTCTCCAAGAATGTTGAGATGGACTCTGATTTTAAGTTCCTTTGATTATAAATTATGTCACAAACCTGGTAAATCAGTTGGTCATGCAGCTTGTTTTGAGTAGATTGCCCCAGCAAATTTCAAGTGATGAGTATTTTTAGACCCTGCTGGTGTGCACCTTCTCGAGGCTAGGAACGTACATTTATTGTCACCAAGTGATATTACAAAGGCTACAGATAATGACAGGATCTTGAGGCAAGTTAATAGTTTTATCCAGAATGGTTGGCCAGAAAAGTTACAAAATGAATTGTTGGCTTATTATACTAAACTGTTAGCATTATCACTGCATTCAGGTTGTATCCTCTGGCATGAGCGAGTGGTGATTCCTCCTTCATTACAAGATAGTGTGTTGGACTTAATTCATGCAACACATCATGTTGAGAATTATAGTAAAGCCTTAGCTAGAAGTATTGTTTGGTGGCCAAACATTGATACTGATATTATTAATAAGGTGAAGCTGTGTCAAGCCTGTCAGTCAGTGGCAAAAGCATCTCCACGTTCTATTGTATGTCCATGGCCGCGAGCTGAGACTGCATGGGAAAGAGTACATCTTGATTATGCCGGACCTTTTCTTGGACATTATTTATTGATAGTAATTGATGCCTATTCTAAATGGCCAATTGTGAAAGTCATGACGAACCTGACTGCATCAACACTTGTTACGCATATGCGGTATATTTTGGCAGATTATGGCAAACAAGTGGCCATAGTCACTGATAATGGACGACAATTTATGTCAGAAGAATTTAATGAGTTCCTTAAAAAAATGGAATACGTCACTTATATACACCACCATGGCACCATCTTCCAATGGTTTAGCCGAGAAAACTGTACAAACGGTCAAACAATTAATGCTAAAGTTTTACGATACTGACATTCATGTTCGGGTTGCACGAACCTTATGGGCAATGCGAACACGACCATCACAGTCTGTTGGTCGAACTCCTACTGAAGCTATGGGAAGAGAGTTCTGAACTCATCTTAATCAGTTGCACCCTGCATCCGGTTGCAGTAGAAGTACATCGTCAAATTCTCCTAAATTTTATATGGGTGAACTGGTTTGGATGTTGAAACATAGCACAGTAAAATTGGTTTGGTTACCTGGAGTAATACATGAACACTCGGGTGCAAGAGCATATCACGTTAAGATGGATGATGGTGCTCTGTTCAAGAATATTTCAGCAGATGATTTACGTCTCAGATTCATTATTGATCTCTGCGAAGATATTCCTGATCCTCTTTCTTACGACAATTTGCAGCCTTCTTTGAAAAGGAACAATACCCTGGAACTGCCGCAACAGCTGCAAGAATCGTTAACCAAGAGCTCCTCGTCTACGAGTGATCAACAGATTTCAAGTAGTGTAGTTGAAAAGCTGTCAAACTCAGGTCAGCAGGAATATTCTTCGATGGTGGTGGAGGGATGTCCTGTCATAGCTAGACAACAGTTATTAACTCTACAGTTGGTGTTCGTGATTAGGCCACATCTTTGAACTGCGGAGGCAATTCAGAACCTTTTGGGACTGCTTCTCTACCATCGTCACCGTTCAACGGGTTTTCAGGTTTCCAGGATACCATAAATAGAGGAGCATCATGCAGCAGAAGGACTGGAGTACAGCCCAATGGTCAGACTATGGTGACTACTACTACAAGATCTGTGCGAACATCCCGGCCTCCTCAACGATACTTATGAGTGCAACTCCATGACACAAAACCTATTTTAAGACTTGATCTGAGTACAGTTTTAATATTTTATTTGTGTTATATGTTGTCTTCCTTTTAAGACGGAAGAGGTGTTATGGCCTTGACCTATTTGTTTGTATGTTGGAACTGCTGACGTCACACTGTCAGCTGGTAAACCTTGACTAGCGCTGGCCCGAGCGAGTTGCTTCTGACCTTCGGTTCAACTTGTATGTTTACTTGTGGTGTCCATGAACAGACACAACAGGTATAAAAAAAAACCTGTTTAAAATGAAAAAACTGGTTAAAACAAAAAAACGGTTTTTATGATTAAAAAAAAAAAAACAGTTTTTTTCTACCCTGCTGGGCGTACGCTAGATGTTACAATCCCATACAATTTGTTCATTCGTTGTAGTCTTGTATATAACTTCGATATTAATTAAAAGTTACGTCAAAACAATCCCTTGAAATTTGACAGTATGTAATTAGTAAAAAAAAGTAAGAATGATTGTGCGCGAACAATTAGTGTACAGGATGGACAAGTAGCGCAACTGTACGACCGTTCACAAGCTGGAGGTTAGATGGTGGCAATGTAGCATATACTGACATCCAACTAGCTAAAAAGGCCACTTTGTGACGTTTTTACCTAAAATTAATAGGATAATGGCGGGAATGGCCGCTAGGCTACTAATTACAATAAAAAAAAATAGAGGGTTGCACAAGTACTTACAGACTTCTGTTTCGTTCGTTGCTATTTGTCTTTGAGAAGTGAAAGTAACATGGTTAAATTGTGTTGCGTATTTTATGGAGTTATGTTTATTAGTTCAATATAAGATAGGTATTAGGTATGTGTATTATGTTGGAGGACTTGCCAGAAGAAACAGAATCTTGTGCAGGAAAAAATAGAGTAGCATCTACATTGTCATCTATGCAAAGTAGAACGCCGACGAACCACATTATGATTTTTGACAGGGACATAATTTTAGTCTTTTTCGAAGGACAGTCGAGTGCAAACTAAAGTATTATTGATTTGAGATGTCTGTTGTGTGCTGGGAAAAATTAAAATATTTGTATTAACATATCAGCTTATACTGCATGAAAGCTGGAATGTTTGTAATTTATCACATGTATAAAAATCAACTCGTGTCTCACTAGGAACTTATTACTGAATTATTAAAATCTCTTGATAGTAATAACATGACCAACCCAACCCATTTTTCTACAGTAACTGTATTGTAAATATACTAGGTAAGGTCCTGTCAGTGTAACAGCAGACTATAGATGAACTTTGCTAACCTAACCTTAATTGTTAAGGAAGCCTCCCTACCTGCGCTTGAAATGTGTTGCAGCGAGTTGTGATTATTCTTTTTTTGCCGTAACTACCATACATGCGTTACATTTGTATATCTACGAAAATAACTCGCATTTCAAACTATATCACTATAGTTAAAAAAATTCAGCACGTTTATTTAAAACATCATTTTCGGGCCCCTCAAAATGGCCAAAAATGGGTTTTTCAGAGTGCAGTATCTGTAAAAATAATGGTATTCGAGAAACACAACTATACAAACAAGCATTAGAGTTTTAACTATGCTAGCCAGAAATAAACCAATGTTGTCACCGCTTAAAGTCCCATAGGAAAAAGGATAATGGTGAAGCACTGCACGCCATCTGAGTAGCTTGCACGGAGAGGCCATAATACATTTCATACGGCAACCTTACCGCTCCTGCCTCGCACACAAACACAGTCTATTTAGGGAGGCCGCGTAATATAGGCCTACACATATCGCTTATACCCATTGGCCTACAAAATGCTTAAACTGAAAATTATTTTTATATTGTAAATTGGGTTTTATTATTGTAAAAAATTCTTTGCTGGAAAATTGTGTAATTTATTAGGCTTGGTGTAGTAGATCTATCTACCTAACCACACATTCAGAAAAGTAACTTTCAGTTACGTTTTGAGAATTGTAACTATAACTGGTTAGTTTTTTAATGGAGTAACTTGTATTTGTAACTGGGTTACATTTTTAGTGAAGTAGCTGTAATTGTAACAGAGTTACATTTTAAAAGTAACTTGCCAATCCCAGTTTATTTTGAATGTGACATGCAGTACTGTAAATGCTGCAAGCAGTAAAGTTACCGTAGTTTGTTGGATGTTGGTACAATCCCTAGAACTCCCATCCCACCAATCTATTTTATATAAACTTCAGTATCTACGAAAGAATTGTCACAGCTATTTAGTCAATAGTGAAATGAACAAACCAACACGTACATGTTCCCGAAATGATGAATAGATAGAACCACGTACTTGCACTTGAATAGAGCAATGTAGACCATCTTGACCGGCCAAGTCCTTGGTGAGAAACTTACCTGCCTCAAAAATTATGTGTGTAAGTAAGGTGATCACTGGGAAACACTCTCTTAAGAATCCTTCAAAATGTATTAAGAGCTTGATTGGTACAAAAAAAAAACTTCTAATCCAGTTAAAATTTTTAATACGTACGCTACAGTTCTGATTTTATGACCTTTTAAATGATGCTCTCAGGAACCCTCAAATAATAACAAAATTCTATTAAAATTATATATTATCTAGTTCACTGTGGTAAAATATGTGTTGTATAGTTCTTATTGACTAGCAAAACGCTATGAAATTGGGCCTAAACTAGACATACTTTGCAAAAAAAAATGCAATTTTAAAATTTGTTTTAGGGGGTAGGAGGGGTGTAAAGATTTTGTGAATGTAATAAATGGAACAGAGAGTATCCATTTATTAGCAAAATCAGGGGTCTAATGCAGACATTCTTTAATATGTTGCCTTTCATAATTTTGGATGAATTTTCGCAGCGTGGAAGATTTGTTGTGCCATCATGGTCTGTTCGGTGTGTCAGGTAAAGTTCACAATATGAAGATAGGTAACACTATCATCGCCTGCCCAACGATAACAATTGAATGTATGTAACTGAAACATACTTTTCAACTATATGGTGTGACACCCTTGAAAAAACCACTTTCTTCAGATTGTCCATATTGTGCTGCAGTAGGCAGGCCTTCATATGCAAGCAGTGGTTGTAAGATACTGTTGTCACAAGGGTCAGATAACTAAGTGAAGAGGTGTAGTTGGAGAATAGTGAGTACAGTATGCCAACCAGGCATTCACAACAGACTTATTTCTAACTACTTCTGTCTTCTTTTTTTGTTTATTTGGATTATTTCATACCAATTAATGACAGTAAAACTAGAGCTCTATTTTTTCTGTAAATGTTTGTAACAATTTCCAATTTTTGAAAATATTAGTTTTAAAACATTGTCAGTATATCAGTTCTGGCATTTCTCTCACAAGTAACAAAAGTTGATTTTTTTTTTTGTTCTTAGTACAGAGAAGGGATAATTCTAAAATGTGTGAGTTTTGTGTGTGGCAGACTGGTTGTTATGCATTGGACAACGTGGATGAGAAGTACGAGTTCTCGCGCCTGAAGCAGTCGATGGAGATGGTGGGCTTCAGCACAGAGAAGCAGCGGCGGCTGTTTGCAGTGCTCTCAGCGGTTCTGCTGCTGGGCAACGTGGAGTTCCAGCCACGCAAATCACAGGCATACCACCACGACGAGGCAGTGGCTGTCAGGAACCCAGACACCGTGGGACTCATCTCTCAGCTGCTGCGTGTCAAGCAGGAGACCCTGCTGGCAGCTCTCACTGCCAAGAAGGCCAAAGCATCAGGCGAGACCCTCGTCATAAACTACAGGTTGCCTGAGGTGCGTATGATAGAGAAGTTCTGTTCCCTAAAGTACTGTGTCGTTCCAAATACAGTAAACAATATTTACACATACATAGCGTGCACTTTTATTCGAAAACAACTGATAAATATCCAGGGGTGTGCGCTACACATGGAAAATACGAAAAAATGGTAAAAAGAAGGTGGAGTTGTTGTAGTCCTATAAACTGATCGGTGATACGAGTAAGAGGAAGAAAGAGTTTCTCACCCTCTGCTCCTCCATTGTTGATCATCTTCCTTTACTTTTGTTCTCCCCCTAACACTTCTGTAACCATCACTGCCAAAACTTATTTTTTTGTTTACCCTTCATAATGTTTCACGTTGGTGTTTACTCAGTACGCAGGCTAAATACTTCTGATGATGGCTGGAAGTTTACGTGCTGGTTTAAACTGTCAGTTACAAAATATGCTTCATGGCAATTTAATGTGGCAGAAAAAAAGTTTGTGTGTGATGGAAGCACTGGGAGAAGTTAATTCAATCTGTGGAGAAAGTAAGAAAATAAAAACGTGCGACCTTTTTTTTTGGGGGGGGGGGGGGAGAGAAGTTTTATATAAATAAAAAAGGTGTATGTTATTATTTCCTATGTAAGTAGTTTATGAAGAAATCTCACACTAAAATGTTACAACTCTTCAGACCCTGTTATGTTATCAACAGCACATCGTCAACCAGCGAGTGTAACTTGTCGTGTCTGGCTAGGTCATGTAGGCATTTGAAGGATCTAGGCCCGCGCTTCATGAAGACTGGTACCAAAATGCTTGGTCGACCACCAGTAGGGATGTAGTACGAAGGATTTAGGTGCACGCGCCGTGAAGACTGGTAACTAGATGCTCGGTTCAGTCACCATGTCTTGTAGGCACGAAATACAGAGTATCTAAGTACGCATGCTGGCACACAACATTTAGTTATTCAATCAATGTTTGCAACAGTTGCGCTTCGCACGCATGTCTGGCAGTTAATTCTTTTCTAGGTTGCACATTTTTATTATTGAGGCTAAGACATTTTCTCGGCTAAAGTGATTGCAGCAGCTGGTCCCTTGAAAAAGTCTTAAAAGAGTTTTACTGTCTTGTTTCTCCTATTGTAAAAGATAGGCGCTCCAATTATGCTCGTTTTTTAAAATACCGCTTTAGGCCTTTGAAAATAATGGTGCCACCATTATGCGATGGCGGCAATGGGGATATTACCTATTTTTAAATTAAATTTTAATTTTAAAGTACATTTAATTTAATGAATAACGTTACCAAGCCTTCGTTATTTGCATCTGTATACCCCAAGATATCCGTAAATAATAAGAGTGCTTATTTTAGCTCAGTAGAAACGATTGCCGCCATGTTGGTGTACCTGCGACGTCATTGGACTTGTTATTGCATGTCTGTTTCTCTTAACTCTACAGCAATTTATGTTTATTTTGTGAAATTGCATTAAATCCAGTTGTTTGTGTGGTGAGAACGGGTATGGCTGGCTTTCTGAATAGAAGTCTGCATCAAACGTTTTCTTATCGTTTTCCCTGTATCCATATCAGGTCCCACAGCCCAAAATTTAGGCATATCAATCGTTTTTAAAATTAATTTCAACGTATAATGTAAAATTTAAAACAAACAGTTCTAGCGAATACTAAAAGACAATCATGGCTACCCACAAAGTAAACATGCCCAGCCGACTCGTTCGCCATAACGCACAACACTTGATGCTGAAAGAAATTACCCACCTTAATTAAATTTTTAACTAACTACGTAGGTGTACTTAAATACAGTTGAATCACGTATTTACGTTACAGTTATTTACATTTTCCCGCACAGTGAATGTAGTTGTTAAGGTTCCATGATGGCCGAGTGCGCGAGGGAATGGAGAGGTCTCCAGGACTACATTTGGTAAATGTAGTGACTGTGGAAGTAGCAGTCTTTGGATGTTGGTGAATTTGACTTTAATTACGTCGGCTGTTGACGATGGTGTCACCGTGACCGAAATGCTCACATTTTTCCTGAGTTTGACCCGAGGTTTTAACTAAGGTCCGCACATTTAAGGCTTTCTTGTCTTTGTTCCTTCTGGTGAAGGAAAGACAGCCTGCCGTAAATGACTTATTACAGAAATTTTAGGCATTCATTATTGAATTGGTCTTGGGATACACAACATGGAATACATAACTATGCTGCGAAGAGTGTAGTTTGAATGGAAGAATGGGAACAGAGTGTGTGTGGTTAGTGTACTTCAGGATAAGATATTGTTTAGAGAGAGAATTTGGTAAGGATTTGGATGTAATTCGGTACTTTGAGGTAATTAATGTTCATGAACTGTAAAGGGATTGTAACCTGTGTTCGAGGAGTGAATACAACAGTCTTAAAGTTAATAGACGTTAATTTTCTTGTTCAAGAAGGGTATGAAAGTAACCTTTTATCACTAATTTCTATAAGCGTATATTAGTTGATATGTTTATTCTCTATGAGTTTTGCTCCGTCCACTTGTGTATTAATGAAAACTGAAAATTTACATGAAGGCTGGGAGCCTGCACGAGTAAATTGGATAAATTGCAGATTTAACTTTAACCAAAATTTGGGAAAAGTGTTTGAAAATGTTTTTTTATAAACATTCCTTTTTTTAAATCGTTTCCATTTTAGTGCAGCGTGTTTAGATGGTTATATAACGCTAATGTTGTGACGTGGCTGCTGTGTTTAGTGTTAGGATGATATTCGAGGCGCTAGATATGTCACTGTTCGGTGTTTACTAGCTCATAGGCGAAAAGTTGGAGGTTATGTTTATATAAATAAAAAAAACTAGTTTTCACTCATACTGTAGTTTTATTTTACGAAGTGCAAATCTTGCATCACTCGACTTACATAGCATAACCACTGCTAAATGACAAAAGGATCCCAAAGTTCAGTTCCGCTAAAATACCACCACTGTGTCGAAGTTATGCTATCACCATGCCCGTGTCAGTGCATAATGCCGAGTGTCTGCTCTTTAATACTGTAATGAGCAAAAGGAAAATACTTGGTTACATTATTTATCCCCTCTTTTACCGTTTCCCTGTACCAAATTACAGTTCCAGAAGAATAAGCAAATTTGGCTGCATATAAAAAAAAACTAATTCAACGCCCACTGCCTAGCCTGCGCAATTAAGCCATCTCCGCTTCTTCCGCCACCCCCACTTCTCCACAGTGCCAGTGACACGTCCGACTGACTCAACCACCACGGGCCAGCGCCCGGCACGAACTGCCCTGACTGACTCTCTACCAACGGCAACGGACACGGTTGTAAATAGCACACCTCGGCGGAGTGATAAAACACAATCCCATAATTTACTTAACAAAATGGCAAAAGGCCCCTAAAACATATAATAAAGGATTCCAAAATTTGAGTTTACTGTTTTTACATCAAAATAATAAAGAATATTAACTCAAATAGAATAATTGGGTACAAATGGTGCGCAACAGCGGAACTACTTTCGCAGAGCAATACCCAAAGCAATCCTGTGCGACTGCTCACCAACGTGCGTCAATAACCTACGTCATGAAGAAATTCCATGAAGCAAGCGATCAACCACAATGTCGGCGCCAGACATCCTATAGCCTGGACCGTTTCATATACTGTAAGTCCCCGATTTACGTCGTCCTGATAAACGTCGTGGTTTTTTGGAACGTATCCCCCAACGTAATTTGAGGACTTACAGGTATAAGCCAACGCTGTTTGAAATAAAATAATTTATAAAAACGACACCTCGAACACGTTTGGCAATACTGGCCGGCCGGCTCTGGGCACGGGCAGCCGGCTGCGAGCTGTCAAGTCGTAAACAACTAGTCATTGTCACAGAGCGGCAGAAACAGCGATTACTATTTCCTTCTCTGCCCGTGTGCCGGCGAAGCAAACTACTATTTACTTACCGCAATTATTGATTATTCCAAACAAGGCACGAAAAAATAAAAATTTAACACTTTATGCACAGATTAATAATATTTATACACTTTTACGCCAAATAGCTTGCACACACATTAAACTAAGGAAACACACAAAAAGTAGACTTTAATTATTTCTAGAGTTGCAATTAACAGCACACGAGTTGTAAGCAGTCGGCTCACTATGTTACTGTGTCGATAGTCCTACCACGTGAGTGAGGATATCTGTTTGATGTCCTGTTTTCTTTTGTGAAGGAAGGTAGAATACAGGATATGGCATTGCATTACGTCCGACACAGGGTAACAGTCTTTTTTGCTTTATGAAAATTTCATTAGCGTGTCCCAAACAGCAGCGGCCGCACTCCACGTAACATCTGCTTCGTCACTATCGTTATCTTCGTCTCCACTATTTTTTTTTTTTACCGTTTTAACGAATACCATTTGTACAGTGCACTGTCCAAATCCTGCAGTTTGGCCGTTTGGAGTGTTTTCCGATCATGAAATCCTTTCTCCGACTTGCTGTTCGACATAAACATTTTAAGTTTGCTGCTACTATTTCTAATGCCGTATACAGTTGTCTCGCTGATGCCATACTCTTCCATGATTGCAGAAACCTTTACACCCCGCTCCAATTTCTTGCAAATCTCGAACTTTTGTTTTAGTGTTAACGTTGCGTGCTTCTTTTTTCTTACCGGCGCCATTCTCACAACAGACAACACTAACAAATACCGTGAGCAGTGTCCGTGCACGTCTTATCGGTTTGTTGTGTTCCGGGAAGACACGTTGACCTTGGGCTTGCTGCATCTGCTGCTACTAGTACCGTTAGATGCTTGCTACTGTAGCAGCGCGGCACAGCGCAGCACAAACGCGAAGAAGCTAGGTGCAGTGCAGCACGGCGCAGCATGTTGCAATAATCAAAACGGACATTGCTTTGAGAAAACCACTGATTTTTGAGTACCACGGATTCTCGAACTACGGACTGGCGAGAGTTTACTGTACTAAAATTTCCAAAACTCAAAATTGAAGAAAAATACCAAAAATAGTTATATCAACAAAAGTAATTAAAATTTTACTGTGGTCAATTTGAAACCAAACAAGCCAGGAAACTAAAAAAAAATGACTCTACTTTAAAATTTCCAACTGTACTTTAATATTTAAATTTTGAAATTATTAATTTAAATTAAATATGTTCCCAATTACTAGGTTATTGAGTCCTGTTGTATCATCCCGAACACCTGACGAACTCATACTGAAAATGGCATATAGCCTGTTATTAAAGATTTAAATTTGAGTAAGAAAAAAGTATTTTACGTATATTTAAACAAGATGGGGAAGTGACTGAACACTTCACAACCCCCGAATTAATTTGAATATTTTTTTGCCACACAAAAATAAATTAATATTAATTTATACGTACGTCAACACAGACATCTTACCATGAAGCAGAATTACTGTACATACATCAGTATGTTAAACACAAAAAATCACAATAGCTCCACATGAACAAAGACTACATCCCATGCTGACAATACATTGGAACTTCACAATATTTTTTCTGTGACTCAAAAAACAAAAATTAACATACAAACCTCTCGCATAACTTCAATCATACCTAACTGGTTGCTACAGTACACTTTGAAATACCCCCAAAGCAAAAGAAACTAGAAACATTTAAATCACTAAATGTAGTGGACAGTCAGATAACCCTAAGCCTGTGCCCGTGTCTTACACTGCCAGCACAACATTAAATATCGACGGCTGTGAGTCTAGGACGAGAAACACGTCTCGTACCAAGGCACACTCTTCCTACCGTACCCACTACTAACCCAAAAGCTGATGTAATTTCACACTCTGGGGCAAGGTAAAATAGTCTCGAGTAATACTGAATTAAACTCAGGAAAGTTCAAATAACTGCTAGTTTTATTGAGCGGAAATTACACTGTATCATTCATTACAAAACTGCGATCCAGAATTAAATGGCATTATTAACAATTTGTATAACATCAACCAAAAATACATACCACACTGAAAAGTTAAATGGGGCGTTGGTCAGCTCGCGGCCGAAACGGCACCACATAACGGAAAACGGAATATTTACTTGAAAGCTAAAGGATAATAAGAAACTAAAAATCAAATAAAAACATACGCAAACATAAACAGAAGTCACGAGTGGCGCGTCGGCCACGAGTTGATCTCTTGAACCATGCTGGTCGAGAAGCGGAGGCAGAGTGCCTGGAGACAAGCATCGGCGGCACGGACTAGCCGGCCGGGAGGGGAAGGAGAAAGGGGTGGGAAGGCACAAAGACGGCCGAGGCCGCTCGAAGATATACGAACATATGACGTCGGTAGAGGAGAGGGGGACTAACGAGTTCATTGGCGGGGGCTCGTAGGCGCACAATTCAAATCTTCTCAGAAACCAATATGGTCAGGAACACATAATGTCACCAAGTCCTGAGGAAACATAATGAGGGTGAGCTAGCCCAGCTCAAGCCTGAACTTGCTTTCCAAATACATGATTATAAATTTGATATATTCTGGCACAAAATTATAATTAATTCAATAACACAAACTTAAATACATTTGTTTTTTCTTTCCTTACAACAGGGCATTGTTTACATATATGCATATCCAAAAGTTTCTGAAATTAATTCGTTTTACCAGTCTCATAAAATCACAAACATTTCCAAATACCTTAGATATAATGCACTTGTTCTAGAAATTAGATTTAAACTGCTTATGGGGAGGCTGCCCAACAACACACAACTAAACCTCTTAAGCATGCTCTTTGGAAGGACGACGAGGCACATCACCACAACTTAAATAATTATAGAATTACAGTGCCTATTGGATCAACGACGAGGCAAACACCATCAATTCAACCCATATAATATATTTTAAAACGACAACGAGGCAAATTCCATAAATACAAACAATTATCACGCCTTTTGGTACAACGACGACGCTAAATATCAAACACAACTAGGGTACAGCCCTTTAGACCAACGACGAGGCTCCCTAATCCCAAGCAACCCCCTGCGACTGCTCACCAACGTGCGTCAATAACTTACGTCGTGAAGAAATTCCATGAAGCAAGCGATCAACCACAACGTCGGCGCCAGACATCCTACAACCTGGAGAAGCTTGCAACACAAGAAGTTACTCACTTCACCAGGAAAAATAAACTGTAATAAGATAATAAATTTGCCGAAACTCAAAATTTAAAAAAATAAAAAAAAATTATACAGTACAAGAAAAAATAATTAAAATTTTACAGTGTTCAGTTTGAAACCAAACAAGGCAGGAAACTAAAAAAAACTCTACTTTAAAATTCCAGACTGTATTTTAATATTAAAATTTTGAAATTATGAATTTAAATTAAATATGTCCCCAATTACTAGGTTATTGAATCCTGTTCTATCATCCCGAACACCTGACGAACTCGTAGTGAAAGCGGCATATAGCCTATTATTAAAGATTTAAATTTAAAGAAGAAAAAAAAATACTTTTTATATATTTAAACAATATGGGGAAGTGGCTGAACATTTTACAATATAATTTCACGATTGCACTCGTAAATACATAGTATTTTAATTTAAAATAGTTTTTAAAAAATAATGATACATAGTAATGTTCCTTGTGCGGTATGGATTTCTTATTTATCTATGCAACTCAATTTAGCAGTGCAGTCTGTGACACACTCGCAACTCTATGGTGAATTACATTGAGGCATTGTCAGTTCTCGTTACCAATGTTCATTGGTACTACAGTAAATAATAATTTCCTGTTTTTTTTTATCTCCCGTGATTTATGTTACCGTAATAAATAATAATTTGTAATGAGTTTTCTTATGTTTTGTCTTGTCAATCAGCTCAGCACATAAAATAAAACTTCAGATTTTAAGATTAGGTAAAAAAAAATACAGGCAAGTACACATACATAGTTGGTCCGCATGCATATTTTTTTCTTTTGGTCCCTTGAAAATGATCCATAGAGTTTCTACTGTAAATTTATTTCAAATACATTATTTACTACAGCGCTGTGTGACAATTCAATACAGACACTGTGGTTTCTAAAAAAACGAAACCTGAAAGTGTCTGCTATAAGCGACAAATACACTAGACCCCCGATTTTACGAATACTCACGGTTCCTCTCATCACATTCGTAAAATCGCTACCTTCGTAAATTCGTTAGCGGCTTCCCCCCCCCCCAGACCTTAACAGAAAATTTTAAAATTGCATTTTTCCTGCAAAGTGTCTCTAGTTGGGCTTTGACTTCTGTAGCGTTTTGCGAGAAATGAATTAACATAATAATGTAAACATAAATTGATATCAGTAGCCAGACGTCACACTGTTGAGTGGTAGATTTGACTGACCAGTGTCCCCAAAATATGAGAAAATCGAGATTCGGAACGTCCTCTCTCGAGCGAATAGCCTGACTTCCGTAGCATTTAACGGAAAAATAAAGCAAGTGATAGTTGAAATATAAATTTATATCAATAGGCAGACATCTTACGATTAAAAGAACACCGCTAAAAATGAGATTCCTATTGTCTTCTCTCGAGCTTATAGACCGACTTTTGTAGCATTTAACGGAAAAATAAAGCAAGTTATAGTTGAAATATAAATTTATATCAATAGGCTGACGATTACGATCAAAATAACACCGCTAAACAATAGATATAACCGACCCTTGTCCTAAAAACTGAAAAAACCGAGCTGCCGAGTGTCTTCTCGCGAGCGAATAGCCCGATTTGCGTAGAGTTTAATGGAAAAAGAAAATGAGGCATTTCTTACTACACATAGCGTTGTAAATTATTCGCCAAAGAAAGAAGGAAAAAGCAGATGTATTTATTCATTGCGCAGTTTTGTCCCTCAATGTTTGATGGAATGTACGCGAATGTAGATATAAGTAGCGTGCAGAGTGGTCAGATAGCGCAACTGTATGAACATTCACAAGATGGAAGATAGATAGCACCACTGTAGCATATATCGATGTTCAATGTTCCAAAAAAACCATTTTGTGACATTCTTACCTAAAATCGTCGAGAATTACATGTATAAGTGGTTGCAAATAATCACTTTCACAGCCAGTATGTGCACTAAAAATAAATTAGGAGTTCCGGGATTACGTAATACACGAACGTCTGTTTATTTTTCAAGTTCGACATACACGGAGACAAATGTTTCTACACGTGGATAATAGGTAGCGCTATTATTGTGCTCACTTGTGATATGCACATTTTACGACATGCAGTAACGCATTGTTTAAGCAAATTATGCGCAAAGTTAATTGTTTTAAGTACGTACGATGTTAACCCAATAAAGAAAAATAATATCATGCTATTATTTATAGGGTTCATGTAAAAAAGTAAACGCATTCGGCGCGAGCCGAGAGAGATTTAAGACGATGTGAAACAGCCTAGAAGGAGGCTGTACTATAGTTAAATGAGCATATGCGCATGCGCTGGAAATTTGCGGCTATTGTACAACCTCAATATAGATCCTAAAACGTCGTATTGATGGAGACAGGCCAGTCAGCTTGGCACAGGCGCCGCCGCGCGGTTTTCAAACTGTCACTGCCAAATTTTTTAACAGATTTGTATTTTTTTGTTTTATTTTTAATATTGTTACTTACGAGTAATAACTGCAACTCTACAATTCATATTTTAATGCAGTGAATTAGATAATGCATGTTTTATTCATTGTCAATTTAATTCCTTACAATTTTTTTGTCATAGAATTTTGTTACCTTTTGAGGGTTCCTGAGATGGTATTCGTAGAATCGCTACCTTCGTTAAATCCAGGGTTCGTAAAATCGGGGGTTTAATGTATATAATTTATGTGAGCGAGTGTTATTTCAGTGTATTGTGTACCGTACTATACGGTAAGCATGAAGTAAGTAAGTTTAGTTAAAAAGTTGCAATCAAATCTCGACATCTGTTCAATTTACTGTGTTTTTGCTGCTACACTGTGTGTAGAAACGGCTTACCAGTAGCTGAGTGCCAGTCCCCTGTGATAGGCAGATAATTTGAGATGTGGGCGGGGTTTTGCGAAATGTGTTGATAGATGGCAGCACTGCTGTGGGCAATTCTCACTGACACTTACAAGAAACGTAGCAATTATTAGGAAGAAATTTGATTTCTTTTAGATATATTATTGTTTCCGTTTTTGGTCAGGAATAACAGTGAAGAGGTGGTGTGTGGGTAGCTATTGTTTGCATGAGCATGAGACTTAATTGGTATGTGCTACCACACAGCCTATAACAGCAGACTCCTCCTTTTCTGACGAGAGTTGATCAGAATGAGCTAGGCGAGAATGCCATAAGTTCTGGGAAGGTCTTGAACGCTCACCTTAAAATAGAGTTTTTAGCAATCGGCATTTGCGTGTGGAGATGTGCTTGGGCATGTGTCACTAATCAAGTAGTCTTTGAACGGGACCGGCCTTTTGCTTTATCTGTGACTGGAGGGTGGGCTTAGGCTCCGTTTTCAGGAAGCAACCCTTTCGTGGTAAGGAGGGGGAGTGCCAGGCTGGCCCGGCCCGAAGGCCGAGCCTCTGACGACTGACTGGGAGCAGCGCCCGCTTTATATACCCCTGAGGGGGGCTGAAAGTACCGTTATCAAAATGGCCGCCGGGTCTCTCGAGGCTGTCTGCGTCTACAGGGGCTTCACACTTGCACAACAGAAATACTCTCTTGTGGCACAAAGTTACTCTATTACACAACTAAACTTCTCAACTTGAATTATAAATGCTCGTATTGCCGTTTAACACTATAATTAACACACAAGAACACTTGAATATTCATAAAACACATTTTAAGCAACAACAAACAAGTACAATTTATATTTATGTGCGTATTTCCCGCGGTCGCCATTTTAGTGTACTTTACAGAGTCTTTGCACGGGATTGGCACTACTGGTTGGCGCTCGGCCGTATTTTGTAAACAAACCCTGGTACAGGTTAAAAAATGTTGCAAATGCAGTTATACATAGAAATTAAACATTGGATAAGCACTCGGACGTAAGTAAATACTGTTCTACAAATAAAGTTTCGTCCTCATAACCTTACATGCTAACACATTATCCTTACGTAAAAATAAACGGCAATACGGCGATCAGCAAAGATGCGGGTGAATACTATTGCCCTTGGGCATAAATGGTAAAGTGTAAAAAATCGGGGGCGAGCGTTTAGGTTATTTATAAGTGGACGTGACGAAGTTGTATCAGGCTAATCGGAGGTTTTCTCATTCGCTGATATTCCCTGAGGATGATGATTTTGGCAATTTTTTTTGTATTCACACACTGTACCACATTTGTCGGCATATAGGACAACCCAGCATATAAGACGAGTCATGGTTTTGAAGGTACAAAATCTTGAAAAAAAGTAAATTATTAATTTTGAAATTCCCGACAGAGGAAAAATATTTTTTTCCTTTGCCAGAAGCATTAAAGCTTAGTGTAAGTATTTTTAATGCATTTATTACCGCCATATAAACATCATAGGAAACACATAAATGAATAACATTGGCTACTACTGCCCTCCGGGCGCCCAAGAGCCTAGGAAATGCACTGCGGCGGTGGCACACGTGGCTGGTGACATCATCAGTTGCCGGCAGCCGTGCGCGACTTGGCAACGCCGGACTGAGGCAAGCCGTGCACTACTTGGCAACGCCGGGCTACAACAGCTGCTTGCAAGGT
This sequence comes from Medauroidea extradentata, assembly GCA_003012365.1. NCBI lineage: Eukaryota > Metazoa > Arthropoda > Insecta > Phasmatodea > Phasmatidae > Medauroidea > Medauroidea extradentata. The sequence goes on along the minus strand of PNEQ01086484.1, from coordinate 5,955 downwards.
CATCACATTCCTGTGCGCTGTTGTTGTCTGCCAGCCTTGCACTAGACAGTAGACACATGAATGTGTGTTACTGTATCTAGATCCTCGTTTTCTCCGCCCGAGTGTTTTTTGCTGACGAGACAATAATGATCTATGCATGTGGTACCTAGATCCTCTTTTTCTCCGCCCGAGAGTTTTGCACTTGCGAGACAAAGGATCTAAGCATGCGAACCTAGATCCTCGTTTTCTCTGCCCGAGAGTTGTGGGTTGGTGAGACAAAAGATCTAGGCACGCGCTCCAGCTGCATCAATCGCCGCTTCGCTGCGAGGTAAACGTGCCCTTTGTTATGAATGACACTCGTCAAAATTTTGTAATAAAAAAAAATGGGGCATTTATTTTTATTTGTGACGAAAATCGCAATTCCTTGAAACGTCATACAACTCCACAGCTTACAGCTTAACTGTCAAACGATTTTTAGGTTACCAAAAATTTTTGCACCTTCATATAAGATGAGTAGCATTGAAGGCCAAAAATATGTAAAAATAGTTCTCTTTTATTCTGGAAAATACGGTAATTAATATGAACTGTATCCAGGATTACAGAGATTTGTTGTTAACTCTGTTACTAGCCAGTAACCTAAATGTTAACTACACTGTAAAGGTTGGTTACACTCTTCTGGCATGGACTTCTGTTATTGTTTATTTATACCCTTTTTTTACTATTTTTGTACAGAAAATGTCTAGGAAATTCTTCTAAACAGTTTGTTGTTAGGAAACTTTCATGCTTAGCAATCTTCAATAATTTTGGTGTGTTATCTACAATCTTATTAACTATTCTGCCCTTTTAAAATATTCTCCTGATTAATAAACCTGAATCCTTAGTCCCTCTAGAAATATTGTGATAGTATTTAACTGTATTGATACCTCTGGGAAAGTTGAAAGTGTTAACAGTTTACAGAGTTTTTGTGTACCATGTTGACAGGCGGTGGCAGCGCGAGATGCAATGGCCAAATGTCTGTATGGGGCTCTGTTTGACTGGATTGTGCTTCAAGTGAATCATGCTCTCTTGTCCAAGAAGGACACATTGAGGGATCATCAAGGGAACTCCATCGGCGTCCTTGACATCTTCGGCTTCGAGGACTTTGGTCTTTGTAACAGGTGATGCAGCTGCAATACAATAGCCTCTAATGTTTTTAAAACACCAAATAATTTTGAGTTAAGTAGTTCAGTAGTTAACTTGTTTTACTCTGTCATGTGGATAGATTTTCTCGTGCAGAACAGATTAGTTAAGATGTTGTCCAGCAACAAAAATCAACTCAAGAGTTTCAGATGGTGGAAATCCTCAATTAGCATGTATTAAATATTTTAATAAATCTAATTACAGCAGAGGATGTTTTTAATTTTTATACATTATTTTCCATCTTCAAACAAACTGCACATTATAAATAAAGATGCACACTATTCAGCAGTATTGGTACTCCACAAGCATTATAAGTCCTTGTTAACTATAAAATTAAAGTAAAATGAGTTTTTAAAAGTCTAACACCTAATTTTACTTTTTAGAAATGTACAGTACCTTTTTGAATTGTGCTACTTTCTTATATCATATGTACAGTTTCACACAACGTTCTTTTTTTTTTTTTTTTTTTTTTTTTTTTTTTTTTTTTTTTTTTTTTTTTTTTTTTTTTTTTTTTTTTTTTTTTTTTTTTAACTTGTAACAATTTTTTGGTGCCATTTTGCTAGTCATCTGATAATGCTGACTTTCTGTGATTTCCAGCCTGGTTAGCCTAGAGGTAATGGTCAGAGTTGTCCAGTTTCGCTTTTTACAGGCTGTTATTGTAAATTTCATGTAGGTCTATTTTAAAATAAACCAATTTAAAGTTTTACGTTGTCCCTTCTAATAATGTGACTTTTTGTAAATATCTTAAGAATGTTGTGTCAGTATAAACTACAGTAGAATCCCGTAGTAGCAAGCACGGTAAAAGCGATAACTCATTTATAAGGAGATTTTTTTGAGGAACCAACAAAAATAGCAAAAATTTTCCACGAAAATTATTGATTTTATCAGAAGAAACAACTTCGGCAATATCGTCTGAAGCAGGCTTGTGGGGAGTTTTGTGACAGTGTGAAGCGCACTTTTGCTATCTGTGGTAGCTACACCACCCCCATCTTGCCCCCCTCGCCCACTTTTCGTCTACCGTTAATCCTGAAGCCCCTTGGTAAACCTTGGTACATTTTTCCAGCTTGAAAACTCTACCCTCTACCCATCCCAAGCAAGTGCATTTCTCTCAAAATAAAATATAGTAGTACTCTTTTAAATGTGACAAGATTCTGTATTTCTGTATTCATTCGCAGTCATATTAGATGAGCAGCAAAATTAATTGTGGATTTCGCTACCAAGTACGTGATCATTTGCCTGCTTGGCAGATGCTTTTGCTGCCCATGCGACCACTCGGTACTCAACGTGAAATATTTAAACAGGGAGATGAGGCGAACTATCTTCATTGCTTTGTGTGTGTCAGAGGTAACTCATTAACTCATCAGTCACTGTTAACAGTAATTATCAGCAATAAACGTGGACATGTTAAAGGCGTGAGAACAGAAGAAAATCTTAAGAAGAAAAGAAAGAAAGCACATTATTGATATCTGGCCCCAGTTTCTTTTCACATTAAAAGATATTGCACTCCTTTTTTTTAACTGTGTAAACAAAGCTAAAAAGAACATCAGATAGGTATGTGCGGGCTCCGCTTAGTAAAAAGAACCTGGTTGTAAGGTGATGATGCAGTAATAGATAGAGTACCGTATACATGATGGTAGTTTGTAGTCAATTTATTTTTTCGCACGTAGTACGTAGTCCATAAGTGGGAGCGTAACTTATTATTGCCTGGCTCAAGTGAAGTGCCAGTGTGTTCAACAGCGACAGCATTAACTTAAGTTCCAGCCCACCATCAAAGACACGGGCTCGCATAATTAAGTTGGATTAATTGCATTCACGCCATCATTATTTATTTAACAACTTTATTGCGTTCGGCTGCAGTTTGCTCTTACCCCTTTATTGGACTCACTAGAGCCTAGCCCCAACCCCTTCATTCCGACGCTGCTACATACCCACCTCATGTCACCCCTCACCAGCACTGAAGGCCTTGATGTTCAGTGCTGACCAGAATATCTTATCACCCTAGAGCACGTGTATATACAAAGAGCCATCAGCCCTAAATAGTCGTTAAGGACCTGGCCTAGATTTCAAGACACCTAGACAGTTCCTTCCTGAGTGGATGACGTCTGAAAGGCTCCCAACCCCACACACAACAATCCGCTGCAAGTTGGTGATGTCAGAAAGGCCCAACTTGTGTGTAACCTCACCTTGTGTCGCCAGTGGTGACATTCCCTACCTTAACCCTAATTTCGTACCTACCTTCTCTCAAATGTGAAGGTATGCCTAGTGGCGCCACTAGTAACCTCAACTCATTCGTGCACCATTTTGGATTTCTCGAGTATTGGACGAACTCGCGCCTCATGTATATTACTCTGAGATAGACTTTCCATGACAGGAAGTACGGCTATCATGGACCAGTAGATCCATTCGTGCCACGAGAAGTGATGCAAAAGTGTGCTTCTAAAAGTGTATAGCTCAACTGTGACAAACCTGTGAGACAATCATTGTAATCTGTGAAATTGGAATCCAGTGTTATTTTGTTACTTCAATGTCTGAAATGTTGTAAATTCTCCTAAACCCTGAAGACGATATGTGTACTATTGAGAAGTGTAAACTCAAAGCAGTTAGGCTTAGGAGAGAACATTGTAACCCTGCTCAGCCAGACTTAAGTCGTGTAGTCGTAACTGCTATTCCACTACTAGGATAGGCCCCCACGCTCTGAGAACTTTGTAAACAATACAAAACCCAGTCAGCAAGTAGTGATAAATCTGACGGAACTTTACACATCAGAAAGTTGCTCTGTAAGTATTGTTGATACAGAAAACTTCTTTTAATTAGCCGTTAGAAATCGCCAGTCAAACTAAAAGCTGTACCGGTACAAAGATTACTAGGCGAGTGGCATCCGCCGAATTGTATCTCTGCTAGCTAGCGCAGTTTGCTAGAGACTATTATAAGGGGAATGTAAACAACCTTCCTTAAATTTATGAGGATCTCACCACTCCCCCAGTGGTATTCTCACTTGGCTCAATCTGATTGACACTCTTTAGATAGAGGAGAGCTTACTATTATAGGCTGTCCTTTAGTTCACCCACACCAAGTCTCGTGCTCATGTAAATCTAAGCTACGCCTTTACTATCATTCCTAACTAGAGGTTGTCCTACCTCCAATGCGTTGCGTTTTGTATTGGCTATGATTACTAGGTAGGAAGGCAATGCATAACTCTAGAAGGTTTTGTTGGTGAGAGCATGAGAAGGTAGAGTGGCTCTTCTAGAGAGATCTGTACTAGAGTTAACCTTGACCCAACGAGTTGACGCACCCTGCAAGGTGCTTAGAGATATTTTACGCTCGGCCCCGTAATATTAGTAATATGTAAGAGTTGGCCTACCTTATTTTCACCCAAAGGGTCATCTAAATCCAATATTGTGAGCCGTGTTGCCGTAAAACATAAAAATAGAGATGTTATATATACTGTTGTATGTATATATTCACGCCCGCCATAACTAATATAAACAAACAGATGGACGCAATACAAATAATGCCAGGCGGCAAAGTATTAATTTTTAAGAGAGAAAGTGTGTGTGTAATTATTGTAAACGTAATATTATTAAGTCTGTGTATTTATTTAGTGTTTTGTTTCTTTCTTTTTTGGCAACACGGACATTTCCACGGCCCTGCGGGAATGTTTAAATAGAGCCACATATTTTTTTGCCGAGTGTGGAAGATTTGTGGGTGTTGGAGTGGTGCGCCTGCTAGCTAGCAGACGGCCTCATCTCCAGCGGCGGCCATTTTCACCACCCACTAACGGGACTTTAAGCCCTCCTCAGGGGTATATAAGGCGGGCGCTCGCCTAGCCAAATCGTCAGTCTAGGGCTCGGGCCTCCTCCCCGAGCAAGCCTAGGCACCATCCCCCTACCTCGAAAGGGTTGCTTACTGAGAAGTAAGCGGAAACCCGCCCTCTTACCTGTTCACCATCCCCCTACCTCGAAAGGGTTGCTTACTGAGAAGTAAGCGGAAACCCGACGTCCACTTTACCTCAGGGTTGCTTACTGAGAAGTAAGCGGAAACCCGCCCTCCTACCTGTTCACCATTACCTATCTTCCGTGGGTTGCTTACTGAGAAGTAAGCGGAAACCCCCCTACCCATCCTCTATACAGGTTGCTTACTGAGAAGTAAGCGGAAACCTGGTCCTACCTACTCTTGTGCCGAAAGCACTGTTCGAAGGAGACGCGCCCTAGCCGCGCGGGCAGTATTAAGGAACGCACCCTACCGCGAGTAGCCACGAGGCGCATATCTGTGACCGCCGGAGGCGGAAGTAGAGCCAAGTCCGTAAGAAGTTCCGGGGCTCCGTGCATAAATGACCACGCGGTCAAGTATTGTGAAGTTTGTAAACCAGTCGTGTATAGTGTGAAGCGACCAGCCTGCGCTTGGGGTATAGTTTTTCAAATAGTCAGTTGTATTTCTAGAGTCTCTACTGTTGCTTACTTGTTTGCATAAATTAAGGCTAGCCAGTGTTACTGACACTTCAGAACCAAGAGCTGGTCAGCCTGGTATCAGTTAGGTGTAGGGTAGGGTTGATGCATTTATTAATGTCAAAACCCCCAGTGTGTTGCCCGGCCACCCTTCTTTATTATTGCTTGTAAATTATTTAAATTCAGTGTTTCTAAAATGTTTGTAAGTCAATAATTGTTTCAATGTGAGGGTTCCATGTTCATTGTCGTAAGCCTAATAATTTTCTAAGTAAGTAAGTTATTCAAATAATGTAATGACTATAATTTTGCTGAACAAGAAATCTCATAGAAAACCAACTCTAAAAGTATAACC
>PNEQ01086483.1:0-29627 GCA_003012365.1 Medauroidea extradentata | reverse complement strand
GAAGAATTGAACCAGTTTGTCCTCAACACTAGGCAAAATGGTTTTGCAGTTACCACCGAAATGTTGTTATTCGAAGGCAGCAGACTTGCACGACAAAACAACATACCCGTTGCAGAGTTCAAGGCTAGTTACGGATGGGTTAGACGTTTCATGGAGAGAAAAGGCCTCTCTTTGAGAAGACGAACATCCATTGCTCAGACACTCCCGGCAAGCTACGAAGAGAAATTGTTAAGCTTCCAGAGATTCATAATAAATCTACGAAGGCAACACAACTACCAGCTAGGCCAAATTGGAAATGCTGATCAGACGCCGGTATATTTCGATATGCCAGAGTCCACGACAGTCAGACCTTCTGGTTCGCGCTCAGTTAAATTTCTTGGTACGGGAGCGGACAAACAGAGATGCACTGTGATGTTATGCGTGACGGCGGATGGCAGAAAACTACCGCCCTATGTAGTTTTCAAGCGCAAGACCGTGCCAAAGGAGAAGTTCCCACCCGGAATAATTGTGCGCGTCCAGGAAAAAGGGTGGATGTCCGAAGACCTAGTGAAGGACTGGCTCTCGTGCGTGTGGTGTCGACGGCCAGGGGGACCTTTACGAATGAAATCACTGCTCGTTCTAGACAGCTACCGAGGCCATCTTATGGAGGGCGTAAAGAAGCGGCTCCAGGAGGGGAAGACGGATTTGGCTGTCATACCAGGCGGTATGATGAGCATGCTACAGCCGCTCGACGTATGCATAAACCACCCTTTCAAAGTGCGCATGCGGCGTCTGTACAATGAGTGGATTCGGTCAAATCAGGAGACAACGAAATCCGGCCGTCCGAAGAAAGCTTCACTGACAGAAGTGTGTCGGTGGATCCTTTCAGCATGGTGTGCCATCTCTTGACGATTTAGTGAAGAAAAGCTTCAAGGTCACGGGTATCTCGCCGGAGATGGACGGCTCAGAAGACGACGCATTATGGAATGCACGAGATGAGGCAGATGACCCGGATGAACCGGGAGACAACGATGATGACAGAAGTGGCAACGAGGAAAGTGACAGCGAGGCAAGCAGCGGGAATGCATATTGCATAAACGTATTTTCTGAACCTAAGATATACAATATTTTTAATATGTATGTGAAGTATTTCTTTGCAAGTGAATTTCATTGGTAGGTATTCTGTATTTAACTTCAGTTTTTTTTATTAATGAACATAATTGGTAGGTATTCCGTACATGTAATGTTTTGCAAGTAAATTTTAATTGGTATTCTATCATGTTCTTTATTTACCGTAATGCACACGTTGCCGGGGATGGGGGAGAGGGTAGATATATTTTATGCCACGGCTACACCAAACCACGCGCTAAAGTGTGTGTGCTAGACGACGGAACTGTGCTTTTAACAGCTGAGTGTTTATTATGATGTAAACATTCGGCGCCAAAAAAATATGTAAATATCCCTTCCATAAAAAGAAGCAAATGCCCTTTCAAAAGTACATATTGTGAGCAACACTCATCCTGGCAACACTGTAAGCTTGTTTTTGTCTCACACCACGCTCGCCACTCCGCCATACTCTCTACCCTGCCGGCTGGCCTCGTGCATCTGACGCTACGCTAGCCTACTCCAAACGTTACACGGGACCTGTTGTAAACAAAGCCAACTTGCATGTCTGCTTTTATTGTTTATTTATTTTACTTCCAAGAAAGTTTACCACGTTTAATGGTTTCTTTTATAAACTGACCATAGTATTCTCACTAATTAAAATATTTGCCCTTGGATACAAGCAAAACACAAATAAATGTCAACATACTATTCTGTGTTAGTGGCCCGCCCTTATTTTCAACTCCGTACAGTATTTTGTTTAAAAAAATATACCCTACGCCACCTTCGTGATCTGTAGTTCAAGAAAACATCTTGTGAGCGTTAGTTGCCGGGCCGCAGACGCCGCAACAGTATGTCTAGGGGAGGGGGGCGAGGGCCGGTTGGCCGCCGCCCGATGTTTGTTTTGTACGTGGGCCATATGCGAATGTTTTATTACGTGTGTTCATGTTCTGTTTTCGACTTTCGTGCATAGAAAATGAATTAAAACAGTAAAGTAGAGTGTACTATGTTGACATATTCATCATTTTTTCGGGGGAAAAAAAAATTTTTTTATCTCGCAGAGGCCGCACCCCACTTTTTGAGATCATATTTTTGGAAAAAAGGTGCGGCCTATATCTGCATAAATACGGTAATTACGTTGTGGAAATAACACTCACTGAACATACATTTCTAGATATTTTTAATGCATTTAATCATTTTCAAAAACACACACGAGATCACATCACGTTATGCTGAAACTTTTTAACACACCTTCGTCACTGCACGAGCCCAAAAGTTCAGGCGTGTTCCTCCATTACGCGGTACGGTAGATAAAATACCATTTAAGTGTAAATCCACCGACTTCATACATGATCAGAAGATATTAATTAACGAGTATGGCTCGTTGATATTAATACTCGCACGAACCATGGAAAAAATAATCGCGCCACGCCAAGTAAACAATAAACAACTGACAACGATTGGCAAACGTATGAGCATGCCGCATGGTAAGAAAAGAACTAAAGCGAACTGAGAAACCCTTGCCAAGTCCATGCCGTCAATTTCTACTACGAACTCTTGGGGAAAATACCACAACTGTTTAAAACCCACGTTATTAACTAAAAATGCATTAAAATATACTGCATTTTGTAAACAGTACGCAAGAAACCCCACGAGAGAGTAATTTTTTACCACTGTGGAAACTTGAAAAATCACAACACATTGTGAGGGAAACCATTGGTCTGGCAACACTGGCGTGGACCACTGAAAATTCTGGTACAAAATGCCAAAAAAATCGTATTATAGACAAAAAACTGGTACTACGCGTCAAATTCACTGTTCCACACAACTACAATATCGGTACGAAAATATATTATGGAATTAGAAAATTGGTATATGTACCAAGAAAATTGTACGTTATCTTCGCAGAAATGTTCGCTTACCAAATTTTGAATTTCTAGGTTTTTTTAAAGAATTCCCTGACTTCTCCAGACGTCTTAAATTCCCTGACATTTCCCGGTTTTCCCGGTCGCTCGCCACCCTGATTTATTACATACGTCTTTAAAAATCAAGGCAAATGATTTCTACATGTACATATGTGTTGAATACTAAAGTGTACACAGATAATACGTAAAAAATACCAGTTTTCACTATGTACCGACGTTTACTACGCAACCTACGCATGCCCGACAGAAAAAAGTGATCATGCAAATGCTCGGCAGATGGCTGCTAGCCATACACAAGTAGCAATGCGTTATCTGTTGCTGACTTGACGCTGTTGCTCATAGGAGGAGAAGAAAGGAGACCACCAGCTGGCGTGCTACCCTCCCTCCTGCCTCCCTTCCCTGTAGCACAAGATACGCAGCATGCAATAGATAAACCACTCGCGCAAGTTAAGTCCAACGACAAGAGGATAGCTTTCTTCCGAAAACATAAAACAAATACAGATAACCCCTGAATGTTATTTTAAACAATTATTTCCTGCGGAGTTGTGTACGTATGAAGGCATACACGGGGGGTGGGCACCACTTTGATAAATACAGTATTATTTGCATTATTATCTACTTTTTCGGTTATTCGTGCATGCCCTCCCCATCATTACCCCCAATAATGTAATCTTTTACCACATGAACAAACTTTAACATCCTTAAAAAAAAGTTCACTGTATTTTACTGAATTTTATCACATTTCAAATACAGTAGAACCCCTATTTTATGAAATGCCACCAGACCCAAAAATATTTACTCTAAATCAATAATTTGTCAATTCAAAGTTTATATTTTTTCGCCCACCGCAAAAAAAAAAATTTAAATCTTTGGGCATGTTTCGTCAGAATTTAATGTAATTTTAGAAAAGTCTGTTAGCTCAAAACAATAATAAAACACATTTACCACCAACTGGTAAGCCACAGCAGTGAAAGGAAAAAATCGGAGAAAAAACTCCAAAAATTTCACAGTGGAATGCTTGACAAGCGTGCGCATGGTGAGTTAGGCCACCTGCGTGCCACCATCGCATGAGAAGTGATGACTAACACAGCTAAGCCGTTAATCTTTCTGTCTCTCTCCCGCCCGCTTCACCAACAAATTTCAGGAAATTCCCATGAAAAACAGTAGAAAAAAAATTTCAATGAAAACTGAATCAAACGTTTGCAAGACAATGAATAGTTAAATACGTGCGGTGGTGGCCATTGTAACTTGTAAGCAGCCGTGCTCGTGATGGTACTTTGCACTCAAGCATTTTTTAGCATCCGAGAAACAAATTATTTACGTTTACGGTAGTAAATTCGTTGTAAAATGTCTGCATAAATATAATTGTTTTTTTCTTAATTCGTTGGTTTCATCATGGGACGCGGTAGTAAATAATCACACTGGACAACACTGCAGATGCAAAACACTGTCTGTGAATTAGTTCCTGTGCTGTCTGCCGCCGCGCTCTGGAGAATGGATAGCTAGATACTTGTTCACTCGCCAGCCGCAACGATGAGGCTCTAGGCGCACACTTTGTTGCTACGCAACACAGCGTCGCTCACTCGGCTGCGCCAACGTGTGCTTATCTCAAAGACACTCCCGCAGCCAAAGTTTACAACAAATGTTAAAAATTTTTTTTTTTGTTTCTGGACCGATTAGCGGATGATTAGAGGCCTTGTGGACGAAATGACATCAACCTATTCTCAAACTTTAAATGGGTGAGAACCCAGGCTTGCTTGAGGATGATTACAATTAATATTCCACATTATCAAAGTCACTTAGTTATTTAATACATTATTTTATTTTTTGAAGGTTCCCAAAAATCCTTTCGTTAAATCACTGTTTTTGTTATTCCAGAGTTCGTTAAATCAGGGTTCGACTGTATACTGTGGTTCAAAAGTATCAACAAATATTTAACCGGTAAGTGGGAGTTTCAAGAAACAAACTGTCACATGTGAGGGGTTCTCAAGCTAAGTTTTATGATAAAATGTTTTAAATACATAATCTGCATAAATGCAGTATGTAAAATATTAACGTAAATATATTTGCAAAAATATTTGCACACCAACACAATTGTACAATATGAACTATGCAATAATAACAGATCTCCTCATATTTCACCAAATTTAACCAGACACGGAATGAGATGTATGTCCACATATCTCTGCACGTCATTAAATACAGTAAAACTCGCTTAAGACGTTCCCGCAAAATACGTTTTCCCAGCTAAGACGTTCGGAGCAAGTAGTCCCACCATTTTTCCGTATGTTTATGTACTATCATTTCCCGCACCTAAAGTTTTCAAATAAGTAGCATTCCCCGATAATAAAATTCGTTTTTTCCAGCCTAAAACTCATACTTATTTTAATTTTCCGCGAGTTGTACACTTTCACATCGCAATAACCTACTTTTCGTAATGTTTAAGACATAAAATGTAAACAAAGCTAAAAAAAAATAGATGTTGCAGGGTAGCCAACATCTTATATGCAAAATTCTCACTGAAGTAAAAAAATATCTTAACATAAAAAAATTTCCATTGAAAAGTAACATTCTTTCAGTTTGCAGTGCTACCATTGGCAACACTTTTTTCTCTGCCTGAAAAGAGTAAACAGCGACGTTGTTTCCTTTTACGTTTTTACTTTGGTTAATGGTTACTTCAAGGACCTAGGAAATTTAGTAAATCGTTGCGTGATTGTGCAAGTTTAATGATTTTTTTATAAGTAAAACTTTTGAAATGGCTTCGAACAATAGTGGGATTAAACGGAAAGCACTAACTGTGAAAGAAAAGTTGGAAATTATTCAAAAATTGAAATCCAACTCGACAACGCCACGTGTGCTTATCGCCAAAGAACTTGGGATGGCGCCATCAACAGTAAACACCATTTTTTCAAAACGGGAAGAAATTTTCGCAGATGCTGCCAATACATCATCTGTATGGAAATAGAAGAAAACTGGGAGGTATGAAGACATTGAAAAGTCTTTATTGGAGTGGTTTAAGCAAGCGAGGGCGCAAAATATTCGTATAATTGGGACCATTATTAAAAAAAAAGGCTGAGCATATTGCACTTCAACTGAACGTGGATTTTCAAGCACCAAACGGCTGGATCGATCATTTGAAAAACAGGATTGGAATAGTGTACAGAACAGTAAGTGGGGAGGCAGAAAGTGTACAGCAAGAGTCAGTTGATGCATGGAAGCAGTTGTTACCTAACCTCTTATTGGAATACTCACCTAGCAATGTTTTTAATGTTGACGAGATTGAACTGTTTTTTTAATTTACTGCCAGATAAAACACCTGCTTTTAAGCGAGAAACATGTCATGGAGGAAAGTGAAGTAAGGAAAGGTTAACTGTTTTAGTTGGAGCAAACGTGGATGGTTCTGAAAAGCTACCACTACTAGTTATCGGCATGGCAAAAAAACCTACATGTTTTAAAAACATAAAAACCCTGCCTTGTCAATACACAAGTAACAAGTCTGCTTGGATGACTTGTGCCATTTTTTAACAGTATCTGCATTCTATTGATGCCAAGATGGGGCCCAAAAATAGGAAAATTCTGCTCTTCATGGATTATTGCCCTGCACACCCAAAGAACGTTGCAAACCTGCAAAACATCAAGATACACTTTCTCCCCTCATATTCCACATCTGTACTTCAACCACTTGATCAGGGGATCATTAAAGTGGTGAAACAAAGTTTTCGCAAGCGTCTTGTTTGCAGGTTGTTACTGAAGATGAAACCTGGGTCCGATGTCTTGGAGGCAATGCACTTCCTAACTGCCGCTTGGGAATCCTTGGAGTCCCAGACAATTTCCAACTGTTTCAAGAAGGCAGGATTTGGTGAGCCCACAACCACTAATCCTGAAATCGTCGACGACTGTGAGACTGTTTGGACTAAACTTCAGGACACAACAAATGTATCCTGCAATTTTCAAGACTTTGTTGCTGCAGATGATCATATCGCCACATGTGAATTACAAATTGTGAGAAGAGCAGAAAAACCAGGACAGTGATGAAGAGGAAGAAGATGGGTTTGCAGACACAACAGCGAAACCAACATGTTCTGAAGCAGTCGGCCACCTTGAAAGTTTGAGAAGTTTTGTGACCCAGCACATCAGATGTTCCAAATGATGTTTAAAAAAGTTTGTGGAACTTGGAGAGTTACATACTCTTGCAGTCGCAGAAAAGTTATAAGCAAAAAACTCTACATAATTTTTTTCAAAGGAAGTAGGCCATGGCATATCAGTTTCCATTTTCATGCTGTTGGCTCTTCAGCAATTGAGTGTAAGCACACTGTAAAATTGTAAATAGTATTTCGTGTTTTAGGATGTAGGCCTAACACTGTATCCTGTTGCAATGTTGTGTATTGTTGATCTACCGTATTATTTTTAGACCTACTGTTATACCTGTATTTTGTTACTTCCTTAACTAATCAGGGTGGCTAGCAAAACCTGTAAAAAAAATTCCCTGACTTTTCCCTGACCTTTCCAGGTCAGTTGCTCTTATTTCCCTGACCAACAAAATATCAATAAAATTAACCAGGATGTACGATCGCGACAAATTTTTTTTATATAAATATTAAGAATCACTACTTATAGTGTACCGGCCAAACTATTGATTTTAGTCTTATAGTTTATTTATCAAAAATGTTTTAGGGACGTTACAAGTAGTGCTACATAAAAAAACTTTTTGATTAGGTAACAAATTTTTTTATGTAGGACTACATCTAATGTCTCTAAAAGCCTTACTTAAATTTATTTATGTTGCCTAATTTAGGTTAGGAAACTTAAACTGACCTAATTTAATGTTTGCAACCTAATTTAACTCAAACATAACTTAACCAAACTTAAAACCTAACTTAAAAAAATTAAGCGCTACTACACAGTCTGCAGAAGAAATGTTCATAACAAACTATGTCTAAAAGCAATAATTTGGCCAGTACACGGTGAGTAGTGATACTTAATATTTACTTTTCTTTAAGCTGAAGCTGAACACTACTTATCAACATAACTTCACCTTGCAAAAATTCTATCATATCTTCATTATTTACGAAGAAACAAAGTCCTAGGAATATTAAAATACGACAATTTCACTTATGTCAATTCACATTCCACTTTTAAAATGCTGTGGTTGTGAAGTTATGGAGAGAAAAGCTCACGATACCAGAATTAAAAGCATTCAATAAGTTGCCTAAAAACAGACGTGTAATACCTGGTCACTACACCATCACTCTTTGAATCCCAAAAACATACTGTAATGTGCATCTGTTGTTTTTGCGAAACTTTGTTCAATAATTTGTTGAAACAAACTTCAACTTTCTTCCCCTCTAGCATTTAACTCATTTCATCCATGAAATACGACGCAAGACCAAATGTGATATAAAAGCCTATCTTATCTCACTCTAACTGAAGTTTTTTTGCTGTGACACTAATCTGGAAACATTGATTAACATAGTACAGATTTGAAAAAAAGCATCTAGGCTTACCTTGACAGTTTAAACTCCCAGCCTACTTAGGGTTTTCTGCCTTCAATGTGGCTCATAACGGAACGCCGGCCCATGTTGCTTAAAGAAAAATTAACATTGCACGAATTGCACCTTGCAGGGTTATCACCAGAAACTTTGCGAGTCATTTAATAGTAGTAGGATAGGTTAACAATACAGTCTGATTCTTCCTGCCATGGCTGTTTTTCCTAAATTAATTACGTTGTGGAAATAACACTCATTGAACAAACATTTCTAGATACTTTTTCAAAAACACACACCAGATCATGTCACGTTATGCTGTAACTTTTGAACACACCTTTCTCACTGCACGAGCCAAAGAGTTAAGGCGTGTTCCGCTATTACGCGATATGGTAGATAAAATACAATTTAAATGTAAATACACGGACTTCAGATATGTTCAGAAGAAATAAATACTCACACCGCGCACGAACAATAGGAAAAAATATTCCTGCCACACTACTAAACAATAAACCACCGAACGATTAATGAACGTATCAGCATGCCGCATGTTAAGAACAAAAGCGAACTGTGAATCGTATGTTGCCAAGTCCACGCCTTCAATTTCAACTACGAACTCTTGGTGAAGAACACCACAACTGTTTAAACCCACTTTATTAACTAAAAATTCATTAAAATTTACGGCATTTTGCAAACAGCACGCAAGAAACACCACGAGAGAGTAAGTTTTTACCACTGTGGAAACTTGAAAACATCACAACACATTGTGAGGGAAACCATTTGTCTGGCAACACTGGTGTGGACCACTAGAAAGTCTGGTACAAAATGCCAAAAAAATCGTATTTTAGACAAAAAACTGGTACTACGGGTCAAATTCACTGTTCCACACAACTACAAAATCGGTACGAAAAGATATTATGGAACTAGAAAATTGGTATACGTACCAAGAAAATGGTACGTTGTGTTCGAACCGCTCGTGGAAATGTTCGTTTACTAAATTTTGAAATTCAAGGTTTTTAGAGAATTCCCTGACTCCTTCAGAAATCTTAAATTTCCTGACTTTTCCCGGTTTTCCCGGTCGCTCGCCACCCTGCAAATTACTTACTGTATTTACTAATTTAAAAAGGTGATTGATTTGGTGCCAAATATGTTGACTAAGAATTTGCTTGAGTATTTTTTGCTATCGTATTTGTAGTGAAACATGATTTCATTCTTATTTATGAATTTTTTGCCAGTTAAAAATCTCAAGCCTCAATCTAAAAAATTTTTGTTTTCCCACTTAAGAAGTTTTCCCAGCTAATAAAAATTTTTGGTTACATTTCCCTTGAAAAACGTCTTAACAGAGTTTTACTGTTGTAAGATTCAGGTTCAATGAGACACAATTCTGCGCAAACAATCAGATATAAGTTTAAAATTCAGCCAGAAGAATGTATAAGACCGCTCTATTTCATCATTAAAAAACTGACCGATATAATTTTACAGTGTATCTATCTGCCATAGTCTTGGTCATAGCGCAACCACTGACAAGTTACAGTGAAATGCCAGAATAAAGTACTGTACTTCAGCATACACACCACTTTTCATTATGAAGTATGTCTACTGACAATAGTCTTTCCACTGTTCAGTATAAAGTATTTTCAGTATTAAGTATAACATTTCAAGTTCCTTCATGTACTTTGTAACAATACTTCACTATAATTAACATAATATTTTTTTTTCACCCCTTAATCATCTTGGCTGAGAAGTGCAGCAACTTCTCAAATGGGAAGGAATGCCTCGCATGGTCCTGCGACCATAATCCCGCCTGTGACCATATCCACAGCCACTGTGTAAGAAAATAATCTGAAACAAAACCAATCCCCACATTTTTTCAGACTGTAACAATAAGGATGCAGTAAAACATTCTTGCATGCGATGCTTTCTTCAATGTGACACCAATATTTCATATTTTTTTTTAAGATGCAAGCCTCATTACAGTTAATACCACAACTCTTACAAGCCTAACATGCTTGTCGACACAAAATTCGAAAGAGAAATTGACTATAAAAATTAGCTACAGTAAAACCCTGTTAAGATACTCCCGTCCCTCCCCCCCACCGGCCATTGCATTTTGTCACTGCTCCATCACGGCGTACTTCATTCGTCACTGGTCCTCCAAACTGGAGGTTGGCTACGGACTGCACCTCATCCTGTAGTCAGAATCGTGGCTGAAATTGTGCTAGGAGAATCCTTGTAGTAGCACGCAGTCCCCTGAGACCTCATAAAGATTTTTATTTACTAAAACCCTGCTACGATGTTCCCATGTACTAAGTTTTAGGACTTAATAAGCTCAGAATTTTTACACCACACAAGTGTCACTAGACCAGGTTAAGGGCGTGGTTCACCTATGTTTTCAAAGTATTTTTTTATTTTTATATTTGTACCAAATATTTTTTATCTTATTTTAGACATAAATTGTGATTAAATCTTCCTCTTAAGAAATTTTTGTATCTCTCATATTAGTTTTTGCGAAATGAGTCTTAAATGTCAAAATTTGCACTTTACGGTTTTATGTATGTAACTAAAACCAACTAATATACCAAACCGAAAAAAATCACACTGTATAACAATATTGTAGGATGTGATTTCACACACATAAAATATATATATATACATACTATTGTATTTTTTTAAAAAATTGTTGAAATTTGTATAATTTCATTTTAAAATTCAGCGTTTTTATTAAATACAAATATACTTTATTTTTGTTTTTTATTATGTCAAATCATAGCCTACAACATTGTTATACACTGTGAATTTTTTCGGGTTGGTATGCCAGTTGGTTTTTTAGTGACGTACATAAAACTGTAAAGTGCAAATTTTGACGATTATGACCTATTATGCAAAAACTATGAGAGATACACAAATTTCCTAGGGGAACATTTAATCACTTAAGTCTAAAATAAGTACAAAAATATTTGGTACGAATATAAAAATAAAACAAGACGTTGAAAACTGAGGCAATTATACCACAAAGTGCACCCACATTTATGTATGACAGTATATATGAGGCTTTTTACAAAGTGCCGCCAAGAAGACGAACAACACTGAGCAACAGGGACTTTCTCAAATTGTTGCATCTTAACATTTCAACGAATGTGTATTATGTGTGTATCAAGAATGAATTCAAATCTTTTTTTGCAATTAATAGAACTTTTTTCCAAAATGACTGTCCGTGAACAAGGACAAAATGTCTGAAAGGAAAAACATTTCTTAGCAATTAGTTATAAGTGTAAAGTGCTAATAAGAAGTGTATATATTAGTTTTTTTTTTTTTTTTTTTTTTTTTTTTTTTTTTTTTTTTTTTTTTTTTTTTTTTTTTTTTTGCATCTTTAGTGTTGTTTTGTGTATTTTTGGTATTGCCACTATTAAAAAAATGTGATTGTAATCGTGCATAGCAAATTTTGGATTTGATTGACAAAAGTGATTTATCAGACTTAGAGTACCTAATTATCAGATTCAGAAAATGAAGTGGGTGACGAAAACATTGAACAGCAAAGAACACAGGGGGCTCAATTCGATGAAGAGGTGGATATAGATGAAAATCGGGAAGTGCCGGACCTGGAGAATGAAGCACATACAATTGTGCCTGAGGACTTCTATCTTACGCCTAAAGACCAAATAGTTTGGACTAAAGACATAAATGCATTTGCTCCTGTAACAAACACTTGGTAGGCAACTCAACAGATTGGAAGCATTTTCGAAACTATGACGGAAAATAAAAATATGTACGCCCTTCAGCATGATGTTCCAAATTTCTGGACATGTTCAATACATGAAACAGAAGTGTTAGTGGGTCTTCATATTCTCATAGGCACACTGAAGTTACCTAGGATAAGACTCTTTTGGGACACTAGGAATGACTACATTCACAGACGCCATGCATCGAAACCGCTTTTTCAAATTGAGGAACTGCCTTCATCTGACGGACAATATTCGTCCTGAAAATGACAAGCTGTGGAAAGTACGGCCTATTTACGATGCTGTTGCAGCACAGTGCAGAGAGCTACAATTGGAACAACAACTCTGCATCGACGAGCAGATGGTTCCATTCAAGGGAAAATAACTGGTGAAGCAATATGTTAAGAATAAACTCCACAAGTGGGGCGTGAAAATTTTCATGCTGTGTGGAGAAAGTGGTCTTTGCTACGATTTAGTAATTTATCAAGGTGAACCCACAGAACTGCTTGAGATATTCAAATCTTTAGGGCTAGGGGCTGCTGTTGTTTTACATCTTTCTCAGCGCATTAGCAACGCTGGAAGTGAAGGCCATTGTCTCTTTTATGACAATTATTTTACTGGTTACCATTTGCTGCAAGCCCTGAAAGCACGGGGCATACAGGCTGCTGGGACAGCACGGCCAAACCGCTTCAAGAACCCTCCTGTTCTAACAGATAAAGAACTGAAAAAGACGGACAGGGGGTTTACTGATGAAGCTTTTAGCAGTGATGGTGACATAACTTCCATCAAATGGCTAGACAACAATCATATTCTTCTAGCATCCAATTTTGTTGCTGCTCGAAATATGGACACAGCCAAGCGATGGAGCAAGAAAAATAAAGCACATGAAATTGTTCCACGCCTTGAAATTGTTCAGCGCCACAACGCATCAATGGGTGGAGTCAGTAAGATGGATTTTCTTACTAGCATTTATCAGATTCATATTCATAGTAAAAAGTGGACCTTACGCATGTTATATCATGTAATGGATTTAGCCATTGTGAACAGCTGGCTTGAGTACAAAATTGACTGGAAGAAATGCAATCTACCACCGAATCAAGTGATGGACATGATGCATTTTCATCTCCATCTGAAAGAAGCTCTGGTGAAGTCCAACACATCATCGCCTGGAAGAAAACGTGGTCGACCCTCAAAAAGGTCTGAAGAAGAGGAACCTTAAAAGAAGACCAGAATATGGTACGAACATGTTCCAGTTTGTGAGGTGCGGGTGGATGGCATCAATCACTTACCTATACATTCTGTAAAAAAGAAGCTGGCCGATGCAAAAACAAGGACTGTAAAGGCAAATCTCACTTTAGATGTGAGAAATGTGAGGTGTATTTATGCCTCAGTAAAGATAGGAATTGTTTTCGCCAGTTTCATCTTTCATAAATTGTACCACACATTTTAGTTCAAGTTGTGAGAATTTTGTTTTTGTGTGAACTGTTTTTTTTTTTTTTACAAATAGGCCTATGTGTATAACTACGCAATTATAATTTTGCTATTTATGTATGTCTTTTGTTAATATTTATATTTTGCTTTGTACCTTCAATTTGTTTGTAAACAATTCTAACTCATCTCGTGTGTCGGACCTGGTCCGACATAAGTATTTTGCCTTTGTAGCCGCATGTCGCGATCCTGGTCCGACATGTTTTTGACGCCCGTATTACTAGTTTGTCGGAAGTAGTGAGACATCGTCAACGGCTGTGTGCTGCGCTCTGTTGTTTCTCCTTGGAAGCTACGTGTGTGTAGTTCGAAGGATCGCCACTGCAGCGCTGGAAATATCAACTGTGTTTCGATACACGTATTCACGGCACTGTGTACATGTCCCGGTGATATTTATTCAATGGTTATTCGTTCGTAGCTTTTATTATCAAGTTGTATTTACAAAACATTATAAAGCTGCTTTGAATGAATGAAAGGTAACGTTTCTAGATAGTTGTATTACATATGAAAAACTTTTTTATTTACTTCGTTACAAATTATGCAAACATTATTATTATCACTGCAAGTTACTGCGCATGTAATGTTGTTGTTTTTCGTTTGTCACGGAAAGTAAAAATAAGTGCCTAACTATGTTTGTAAATGCCTTCGAACAATAAATACTACCATATGTAGCATAATAAGGCCACAAAAATGATTATACGGGCAAGTAACATCGTAGAAGTAACACCTAGAAAGTAGTTTAGTTTCAGAAGAATTGTCTTCAGACGATGATTCAGAATGTAGTGAAAACAATTCTGACGTTTTGCCTACCCAAGAAAATATAAGTGATTCTGATGAAAGTGAAAATGAGTCTGTCCATCCAAGACCTCAAGGCATACCAGGAAGTAGTTGGATTCCATATGAAAACCACCCTGATTTTCACCCTGATTTTACCCAGTATCAATACACAAAAACATCAGGCTACCAAGAACCAGCTGGACCTCAAAAGCCAGAAAGTGATCTAGATTTTTTCCAGTTATTTTTTTCTGATGCTATTATTCAAGAAATAGTTGACGAAACAAATAAATATGCTGACAATAAAATACAACAGAAACAGCCATTACCAGCAAGGTCAATACACATTTATGGGAGGACACTAAACTACCTGAAATGAAGGCTTTCCTAGGTGTCATCCTAAATATGGTACTGAATCCAAAAGCTATTCTGCAAGATTTTTTTTTTTTCAGAAGTGTATTTTGAAGCAGAGTTTTTATTCATATGTTTTTTCAAAAGTTCGCCTCATGCAATTGTTTGGGGTATTTCATGTTTCCCCACCAAACTCATATGCCAGAAATAGATCAAGGTCACAAAAGTAAAAAACATTGTCTGTTATCTTCAAAACAAATTCATGGAATATTTTGTGCCTGCTGTTAAGGTGAGAGTGGATGAAAGTACAGTGGCTTTCAAAGGGAGGGTTAGCTTCAAGTGCTACAATCAGCTGAAACCAATGAAGTGGGGCCTGAAAGTCTTTGTTCTAGCTGATTCAAGGTCAGGGTTTGTGTATTGTTTTGAACCGTACTATGGAGCATTGACAACAGCAAACCTTACAAGATCAGATTTACCATTCACTAGCAGAATAGTGTGGAGGCTTTGAAACCAGTCACTACTGTGAAGTGTCCCAGTGTGGGTGTTACAAGGGATGAGAAACGTCTCATCAAAATACCAACCAGCAAGTCTCTTCAAGAAATGGTTGGCCTGGACAAAGAAAATGGGGGTCCAGAGGGACGAAGTTATGGACACAAAACCACGACTTGAAGGGTGGAGGAGAAGACAACTCCATGCGTCCACTGATGGAAAAGATCTAATGGGAATTGAGGGTTCCCATTTCTCTTCGGGATGGATTTCCACTCAAACCCATCCCACACCCTGAAGAGACTACTTGTCATATGTGCACGTGTTAAACACTTCCCCTACCAGGATGAGAGTTACTAGAGGGAGATGAACTGCAGAAAATCTGGCCAATTGTAGAGCAAGTTATGAACAGAAGGAGACAGCTTATCACATAGTACAACAATGTGAAGACACCCAGGATACCCGGGTAAGATTTACATGAGGAACAATTTCTCAATACTCATTATCTCTAAAAAATTGAAAATTTTTTTTATGACCAAATCTGTATAAACCACTTCTACTAAATAGAATAGTGGAATGGGCTTTGATCTAAAGTGAATATTTACCATTGGGAAAGCTAATGGAAAATGAATTTTGATAAAACTTAATAAATCCACATTTTCTCATTAAAAGTCAATATGAATCTCGGTTATTAATGTACATTGCAATGTTTGTTGTTTTTAAAACAGAATAGATCAATACATTTTCGTATTTGAATGTCTCACTCTCCATATACATTACTGTCATTCTGTTGCAAGGGATAGCAGCATTGTAACCTATACAGGCGGTTCAGGATAAAGTGAGCACTTCAAAAAAGCCCTGGTAAAGTTCTATTTTCAGCCAATTCATATCTTTCCGCGCGTAAGGGTTAACGACTGGAGATGCCTAACCTCAATGGACACGTCACTTAATGTTTGCACGTAATCGTGCAGTCAGCGTGAATAGATACAGTTTATTAGTTACATAAAATACAGTTATGTCAATTTCGGTTGGTTCTGTTTCTGTATTGTTGTATTCAAATAGAAAACACACGGAGCTGTATTGCGTAATTTCGCTGCCAACTGTACAATCAGCGAGGGGACTATATGTAATGTAGATTTATGTACAGTAACAGCTAGTGATATTTTTCAATGTTAAATTTTTAGTGCTCACTTTGTTCCGAATGACCTATAGATACAGAGTTGTCAACCTTGAAACATTTGCTGTCCTGCTGGTCTAACATACAACCAAAACCCTTTTATTTTTCTAAATGTATTATTTCCATTCTTTGTCAAAACTCAATGTGCCATATCTAAAACAGTGCCATTTTGGTACCTCATTGTTGCTCTGACTGGGTACGTATCCTACTGCCAACCTGTTTTTTGAGGATACATATTTTTCCTCTCTCCTGTAAGTAATATTTTTTTGGAGACATTTGGTTTTGAAATATTGCTCATATAGTGATGCAACTCCAAGATCTTCTGGAGAAGAAAGATGAGAGTTGAAATTTGCGATGCATACTGGGCCGAGGAAGCCAGACCTTCTCGTCTATAACACCAAGACAAAGCACCCACATGTCATCGACAACCTGACTGAAAAATTCAGAAAGCAGAAAAACCACACGGAACATCATAAAAAACAGAACAGGGAAAACACATGAACCATGTTCAGCTGTAAAACTTGAAATTAATGACTTTGTATCAACAGAAACTTAAATAAGTAGCTGATATATTTACAGTAATTTGAACCATTTTAATGCAGTCAAAGAAACACTAAACAAAATCACAAAAGAATATATACCACCCGTTCCTGTTATTCAGGGTACAGACAGTGGTGCAGAAACTAGAGGGGAGGTATAAGGGTACATTGTACCCCCCAAATTTTAGGAGTGGGGTATAATGTATCATTTGTACTCCCCTAAATTTGGATTATTAAAAACATATCAAATAAGAACTTATTTTGTATTTTTTTTATTAATTTTAGTGAATGTACACATCCCTACCCCTACCCTGTCAAAATCACAATATATCCTTCTGACTATGGTGGAAATTTACACCCACCACGGAGGAAAATGAGGAAGGGCGGAGTTTGTAACTTATACTCAGACCATCTTCTGCATTAAGGGAGAACCGCTTTCAGACTTCAATGAGTTTTAGGCTATAATTGCACAGGTGTACTCAGCGTTTAATAGAGAATTGTAAAATTAATTCTAGACCACCAGCTCAACGTAACATCGAAAGTATTCATGAAAACAATACAACAAACCAAACATTCATTCTCGAGATACATAAAAGTTGTACGACATTGTATCTAGATAAAATTGCAGAATGTAAACCCGGTTTAAATTATTTATCGCTGGTCGTACTTGCTTTTCGGATCATCTCTCTTGGGAGTTTACAAACCAAGTCCCCCCCCTGGTAAATAACGTGTATAACTTTTTTTAGGTATTTCTTTACGCATCATTCTGAAGCAAACAACACCTCAATATCTCAGCTGATTAGTTGATATCATTCGCTATTCGAAAACAAATTTTTTGTCTTCTAGTCCGTTTAAGGGTCGAATTTCGAAAAATCTCAAATTACATATTGTATCCTACTGAACCGAAAATTAAGACGATAGCACGTAGTCACAGCTAAATTGACAATTCACTGAAATACATATATCAACCTAGAGAGTTCGAATTTAGGAATATCCTGAAATATATTCACTTCCATTTACATAATCATAACGAAGTAAATAAAAGCTTTACATCAAGAATGAATGAGTGAGGCGGCGCAATGGTAACACGTTGAGACTCGCATTCGCCTGGTTTCGAAACAGGAAAACACACTTCACCTCTTACACAATTTTTCACCACTGTAGCCATCGAATTTCAAAAAATCATAATACTACTTTCCAGGCATTCAAGTTGAATCGTTCTTAAGCAAAAATTCCATCGATATCTAAAAGTTCAATGGTGTCGATGACGATACATATCCCTTATGAATCGAAAACATGCTGTTTTTTCTACAAACCCACGACTCCCTCCCTCCGCTTCTGGTTACATCGGTGGTGCTAAAACAATTATGTTAAGAGCCCATTCCCTTTAATAAAAATTTAGGTCCACAACTCAATACGTTCCAGTGCCCCTGGGTACAGAATATCTGTTATGAGACACTTATACAACCCCAAAAGAAGTAGAGAAGACAACACATTCTATGCAACCAAAATTGTCAAGTGGATATGATGGTATAAGTTGTAAATTGTTAAAGCAATGTGCTATTGAATTTAGTTCCCCTCTAAGACACATATGCAATGCTATTTTTGAAACAGTGTTGTTTCCTGATAAACTCAAATGGGCTACGGTCACGCCGCTATTTAAAAAGGGGACCGTACCCGTGCAGCCTATTACAGACCAACCCCTCAGCTCACTTCTTTTTCATAAGTCATTGAAAAATTAAATTATATTAGATTGGTAAAATATTTTGAAAAACATTAAATTTTATAAAATTTCCAGTTCGGTTATAGGAAAAACACAACAAATGATACAATTCTCAAACTCACAAATAGTATTATAAATTTATTTGATAAAAAGCTCCCTTATATTGGAATTTTCTGTAAAATCGCTAAAGCTTTTGACTGCTAAATCATAACTCGCTCATACAAAAATTAAAATTTTACAGTTTTACAGAAATAACTAACACTTTCAGACAGAGAGCAAACCGTATGTGTCAGAGATAAAAATAATTAATTTTGTTCAAAAGCTGGGAAAATAAAATATGGAGTATCATAGGACTCAATTTTAGGTCCCCTACTATTTCTAGCGTATATAAATTATTTACAGTGTTCACTGAAACCTAACGCTATACCCATTTTATTTGCTGACGCGAGCATCATAGCCTGACGATTCCTTATAAGAACATAAGATGAATAGCAAGTATCACATAAGGCGCTTATGAAAACTACCTTGGATCTACTCGCTTACATAGATATTACTTTAAACCCATTCAATAACGCCATGCAATAAAGATCTACCGGCCCTCATGATCTCTAAATATTCAACTTAATCTCACTGCCGGATCAAATCATATATACCTTGCATGCAAACAGTGAGATTATTATCAATAAGATGATAAAAAGTGTGTCACTTTCATTTTCTTTTATTTTCCTGAAGATTCCATTATGCAAACACAATTAATTAAATAATAAAGCTTAAGAAAATTTTAAATTTTTCATTACGTATCCATACAAATTTGGGACTGAGCATGAACTGCTTTCTGTTGGTGAGGTGAACGAACTATTGCAGTTTAGTTCAACTGTTCGTTGACGCTACCTTATCAGCGCTAGTAGCACCCAGTCGATCGATTGCAGAAAAAATAATCCACAGGTAAAATAACTGATCTGTTATTGGCTGCCTGGTAGCAGTCACAGTTAAGAAACAGAAGCTTATGATTGGTGGATAAGTAGCAATCGCAGTTCAGTGTAACTGTAGCCTATAACACAAGAGCTGGTCGCATCATTGAATTAAATGTGGACCTGGGTAGAACACAAACCTCAACTGACATGAAGGAAATTATAATCATTACAATTTTTTACGTCTTCTACACACTGTACTTTATATAAATACTAGCTGACCAGACAGACGTTTTCCTGTCTTAATGATGACTATTGAAATCAAATTGTTATAATTAATTTTGATAACTAAATCTAAAGGGCAGTCGCAAAGTATTTTTCTTTTTTGTTTGTTTTTTGAAAATCCATGTTTTTCACATGGCCAGTTATATGTCGCCTGTTCCCATGTTGGAATACCAACAATCTGCATTTTTTATTGTTTTACCTCGCGCATTAAAATTGAAGTACATTTGCATAAATTTCAGCAAATGCAGCTAATAAAGGTCACATAAGTGAAAGAAATATTACTGACAATTTTTCAAACCGTAAATATCTCCGGAAGTAACAGGGAGACAGCTGTTAGTTTCACTTCAAACGACAGAAAGTGAAGTGAATATGTGTTGCGCTGTTTCCTAAGACGTGGACTATCACAGGATTTGTAACTGTTTGCTGACACATCGGTGGCAGTGCTGGCAGCATTGTTAAGATCAGATGCAGATAAGAGCACCCGTTTTTAGTTACAGGTAAAAAAACTGCTTAATGGCAGCCCGATAGTAGTAACAGTTATACTTATAAACAGAAGCTATGCGATGATTGGTTGCTCAGTAGCAGTCACAGCTCAGTGTAAAAGCCCGGCTACAACTGAGGCCGGCATTAAACACAACGTGCTACAGTAACAACATTGGCCCATCTCCAACTGACGTCAGTAGTCTAAAAAGTGGCTTTAGACGAACCAATGAATAGCCAGAACAAGAAAAGAGATATTTTGTTCCTTGCTCATAATGTTGTACTCGTACGCTACTGTTGGTCATAGTAAACCAAATACAGCTTTAATTTTGTTTATTTACGCCTAGCTACGCTCACAATCGACAATGAATCATGCTTATGTGTGGGATATTCTGTATTATTTTAATGCTTGAAAAAAAAAAATCCAACAAGTGTTAAAATACCACTGAAAGAAGAAAGCTTTTTATGTTTATTAAATTTTCAGTCACATTTAACTACCCAAGGTTTCAGTTTTACTGCCACGCATGAAAATTTACGTCTGCTGCCACATTACGGCAGATATTAGTGGTTACGATTCACAATGTTGTTTGGATATTTGTATGAAAACTAAAATGTTTATGTCTACAAACATTATCAAATGTACTACTGTACGTACACTTCATAATAGATCAAATGGAATTGTAGTTTGCACTTATATGGTATAGTTAGCATTTAACAAATAAATAGTGGTTTTTACTATTACCTTTTTGGTAAATAAGTAGGAAGTATGCAAAATATTACATCTGAAATGCATATTAGCGCCAAGCGACACAAATACAATCACTCCTTGTAGTTGCAAAGCAAACTTAGGCCTAACCTAAGTTTATGGTTATGTTACTGTACTCGTCGCATCATTAAAATAAAATTTTTGTTTTGAGGCCTATCGTATTCCAAAACATGCCATTTAACACGTAGTCAAATGTTATGTTTACCAACGTTTTTTTCCAAATAGGCATAACATAAAACTATTCAGCCAATAAAGTTCGTGAATTTACAAGTTAAAGGTATACATTGTGTTGTACATAACAAAATTTATAGAAAATTTTACACCACATTTAATTGGAAAACACGTGTTAAATTTTCTTCTAATATCATGAATCACATAAAGATGCCTACTACAAGAAAAATCCACTGTAATATAAAACACTAACAAGCCAAAACCATACAGTCGACACTACAATCTGGTATCATAATGCTCTTATAAGCATTTCTTCGTATAGCACATGTCCTCAAAACCCAGTGAAAACTCTCAATCAAGTTACAAACAAACTTTGCTACACAAAAATAATCAATGTACATTATTTGTACATCCCAACCACAGTAACAAGACACACAAAAGACAAGACACAAAACTTGTGCTTAGTTTTGAGAAAATAAAACAATCTGCTTGTCTGGCAACTAGTGATATTTTTCAGTTTAAAACTTTTAGTGCTCACTTTATCCCGAACCTATAGTATCCAGACTGCTCATCTAAGCATAGTTAGGGCCTACTTTACACCGTGCATCAGAGTTTGAAATTACTACTATTTAATCTGATAAATTCACAGTTCGTTATTTTGCTGCCCATCTCTAACTTGTACCCTTATCCAGCCCTACATCCCAACTCACAAATTGCAACCTACTTCACGTAGGGAACAGGCTTAAGGGTTCAAGGGCAAGTGATAATGGGCACGTTGCTGTGAATTAGAACATGGCCTAGGTTAGTTTAAGTTAAGTTCGGGTGGATTAGATTCGTTTAGGTTAAGATACCTAACTTAACCTAGCGATTTTTTTACGTTTACGTAGGACTATACTTGTAACCATTATAGAAATACTTTCCATAATAAATTATAACTCTAAAATAAATATTACGGCCGGTACAAGATGAGCAACTATTCTTCAAAATAACTGTAGAGCACTGAACAGCAATAACCTATATATTTTTTAACGAAACCAATACAGGGCCTAATGACACAATGGCGGACTTGACAACGGCCGGTTTCAAAATACATCTTGTCGGGATACAATACAAAACCAAACCGTCGTTGCCTCTCCAATAAAATCTAATATTGCCACAACATAATAAACAATACAATTATAAAAGAAGCAAATTAATAAATTTTCTATCAAACCTCACCTATTTTACATTTTTCTTCGTGAACCACGCCGGTCAAAAATTATCATAGATAAACCAAACAAAAACAATACCTGAACCTGAGTTAGGAAAAGTCTGAGACATAGATGCTAGCGCTACCTAAAGCAGCACGGCGGAGGGTAGTAAACTATTTATTTATTTTCCAAGCATCACATACACCTTAATACATATCCGGCGTGATTTTTCAGAATATTTTCACATAAATACAGTGTTATATACAATAAATATAAAAAAACTCTGCAGCAAAACACACACATGAAATACTACTGCACAAAATGAAAGGTTTCGGTATTAAAGACACAGCACAACAAATGTTCAAGTAGTACCTACTTAGAACTCAGCTTGTTTGTCTTTTCCTGTATAATGACAAAAAAACACCATAAAATACAGGTCCCATATAACAAATGTAAATATAGGCGTCCCTCGAGGTTCTATACTAGGACCTATTTTATTTCTAATATAGGCCTACATAAATGATTTTCCTAAATTCCTATACTCCCTTTCATATAAGTTTGGACAAATTCGACAGCTTTTTCAGCTCTAAAATGAACCAGAAATGTCCATTTCAGTATTTGTACTGCAAAGTTTGTCTTGTGTAGTGACACAAATAACAAAATTTTACAAATTATTGCCCATAAGTTGCTGTCAGAATTATCCAAACTATATGAAATGGAGTAGGTATACCTAACAAAAGGCAAGCCTACAATGTTTGCTGACGACTCATCAATAATACTGTGTGGAAAAAATTTGGAACAACCACACTTCAACATTAATGCTACCCTACAAGAAATGAACAGTTGGTTTAGAATTAATAAATTAACATATAACATTTTGAAATCCTCCCTTATATCTTTCTCTGTAAACAACTCCCATCCAAACATACATCTCCCAGACTCTCCCATCAAATTAAACAGTGAAATCTTTCCTATTTCTAATAACACTAAACTACTTGGGTTAACATTTTGACAACTATCTAACATGGAAAATACACACGACAACACTAAATTGAGCTCTCTATGTCACGCCTTTCACACACTCAAGAAAACCTGCTCAACTGACACAGTAAGAGTAATGTACTTTGCTAATGTCAACTCAAATCTCAGCTATGGAATTATATTCTGGGGTAGATCAATTCATTGGAAATAAAGTGTCTTTATTATGCAAAATTTATGTGTATCATAAATTACATAAAAATTCCAGACTCCTGTAAACCCCATTTTAAACAGCTCAAAATACTCACAGTGCCTAGTTTATATATATATATATATATATATATATATATATATATATATATATATATATATATATATATATATATATATATATACACACGTCACAATAATTTTTGGATTAACCAATATAAACATCTCCTTGAATAAAGTCATCCACTTCCACAACACAAGGTGTAAGTCTGACATTTCTGGCATTTACTCTAAACCCCACCAGATGAAATTGTTTGAAAAGGGCCCATCTTTGTAGCCAGCACGCTAATAAACAAACACCCTAAATACCTTCAAAAAATCTCTAAAACTAAAATCTGTCAACTTTCAAGGAACACTTAAAACAATAGGTATATTATCAAGGAAGCCTTCTACAGTGTGAATTAATATTTTCAGTCTCCTACACCTGCCTCTGTCTAAAGTATGTTGTATTGTCTTAATATGCTAGTTCAACTCTGCTTTGTTTTAATTTTTTGCAAGCTAATTTTTATTTATTTATTTATATCAGTAGTTACATACCATGTTTTGTTACAACAATTTGTTTCATTGATTCCCTGGAGCAGAGCTCGGTTGGAAATCTTTACAATATTTTTTTTTTCATTTATTTATTTAAAAACTGCCTCAATGAGCATTGCTCCTTAAAGAAGCTATACATAAAAATACTATTGACAGCATTACTTTACAATACTAACTTTGTCAAAGGAATACAAAAAACTTAAAACACACACATTATATATATATTAACAAACTGCTAACAAAGGTTCAATCAATTATAAAATTGTTTTTTATACATTTTTGTCCTGTTTATCAATTATAATTAATTTACATTTATCATCATAATATATACTTTTATAATTTGTTAACAGTACACATTTTTTCCTTCTGTAACATAAAATATTTTTTTATTAGCATACTAAATCCTTTGACAGTTTGCATTTTTTTATACTCATTTGGGATTTTGTTATATGTTTGAATTAATACATTTTTACACCACAAATACCAAATTTCTTTGAACCAGAGTGCAGACTGTGAAAATTATTAGCTTGTCTAGTAATATGTTTATGAATATCTTTATTATATGTAAAATTTAAATTATTGTATATTAACTCATGAGTAAGTTTATATACATATATACATGACAAAACAGTCCTTAAAATACTCAGAGATTGAATCCCAGAAATGTCATAAATTAACTTAGTTGAAGTATAAGCAGGAAGTCCATACGTTACCTTGATAGCTCTATTTTGTAAGATCCTCAAGGGAGAGATAATGTTACTGTTATTATTGTATCCCCATATAGAAAGCATATAGGAAAGATGACTATGTATTAAAGAAAAATATATCATCCTCAGTGACTGTATTGGTAATATATTTCTCACTCTACACAATACCCCAATAACTGGGGAAATTTTCTTTTTAATGTGATTTATATTATGTGTCCATGTTAAATGTTCATCAAGATAAAGACCTAAAAATTTTACCGAAGTTTCCCTCATTATTTTCTCACTGTAAAATAAAAGATTAGGATCGTCTTGTAATATCATCATTGAGGGTTTATGAAATACCACATATTTTGTTTTGCTGACATTTAATGATAATTTATTTAGTGTTAACCAATTTTCAAGTAAATATATATCATATTGAATGTCAATATACAATTGAGCTAACGAGTTTCCCGAATAAATAATATTTGTATCATCTGCAAATAAAATAGGTTTCCCAATTAGTGGTAATGCTGCAATATCATTAACATAAACATTACCTGTGGAGTTCCCCAAGGTTCGGTTTTAGGACCGATATTATTTCTTATTTAACTTATTACTTGACTTCCCATCGACACTAACATACTGAAATCTATTTGTTAAATAACTTTTGAACCACTCTAGTGGTTTACCTCTGATTCATATATATATATATATATATATATATATATATATATATATATATATATATATATATAAAAATTGTTATCTAGATGGCGAAACTAATGCAGAGTCCATACATAACTATAGAGGTTATACTATCTAGTTGTTGTTTTGTTCAATGCTCAATTATAGAAGTTATACAGTACAGCTCAGGGTGTACAGACAAGGTATCAGAGAAGTGATCAAGTTAACCATATTAGATAATAAATAAATAAACAGCTGTAAGGTGGTAACAGTTTTACAATAGTTTATAATTTATACAATCATAAGCTCTTATTTTTTTTCCATTAGGTGTATTCTAAGCTTATTCTTAATCATATGGAGACTTCGAGAGTTCTTTATTTCATCACTAAGGGGGTTGAATAATTTATAGCCACAGAAGTTTGTTGAGCTACGTCCATACTCTGTCCTTACTACTGGTAGGAATTTATTATTTGCTCCCTTAGTGGTGTAGTTATGTTTACAGAGATTTAGATCTGGTTGTTTTGGGTGTGCATAAATGTAAGACAATAATTTGAATTCATACATGCTGCTCAAAGGTAAGTTGTTTGTGTCCGTGTATACCTTACTACTGTGGGTTGACCAATGCATATTGAAAACAGCTTTCGCACATTTGTTCTGAACAATCTGTAGAGGATGCAATATACCAGCATTGGCTGAACCCCATAAGGGGCACATGTATTGTAGGTGGCTTTGCACAAGTGAGACATATATCATATATTGCCTTCTTTATTTTTGTTGGTACATTATAGAGTCTATGTAACACTTCAGCAAGCGGAGATATTTTCTGGATTGTTTTATTAATGTGAACATTCCATTTTAGATGCTCGTCAATGTACAGTCCCAGCTATTTGACATAAGATGTTCTGGCTATATGTTCATTTCCTACTGTTAGCAAGGGATAGTATTCAGTCAACTTCTGGTGGGCTTTGAAGATTACAAAATTTGATTTGGAGGTGTTTAGTTTTAGTCTGTTTATCCTTAAAAAATTTGCTAACTTATTTAGATCATCTTGCATTAGCACAAACTCTTCCAGGTCTACGTTAAGGCAATATGATAAAACTGTGTCATCAGCGAACAGCGTGGGATTTCCATTTAATTTTAAGTCCCCAATGTTATTTAAATAAACTAAAAACAATATAGGGCCGAGTACACTTCGTTGAGGAACGCCAGCAGTTATCATATGTTTCAAGCTAAAGTTTTTGCCTATTTTTACAAATTGATGCCTATTTGTGAGGTAGCTTCTAAAAAGGTCTATGGCCACACACTAATTCCGTACATTTCCAGTTTATGTAAAAGAATTTTGTGGTCTACCATATCAAAGACTTTACACAGGCCAATGAAAATGGCACTAGCTATTTTCTTTCTATCTATGGATGCCTTGATATTGTCCACCAAATTTATTGCAGCTGACAAGGTGTTACGATTTTTCCTGAAACCATATTGGCTGTCTGTCATTATATCGTGTTTTTCCAGGAAATTTTGTAACCTTGTTTTTATAACAATTTCAAATACGTTATAAATAATACTTAAGACGGAAATGGGTCTGTAGTTGCTAATGAGCTTGCTGTCGCCTGATTTATGAAGGGGTATAACTTTGGCTATTTTTAGTGTGTCAGGATAAACTCCTTTCTGCATAGCTTGATTAATAATGAAAGTTAAGTGAGGAGCCAAAATTTCTTTGCAAAGTTTCAGTAGTTTGACTAGAATGTCATCAGGGCATGTAATTAATTTTGTAGACTACTATGTCATACAGTATCTCAGATTCATTTGCTGGTGTCAGAATATGGATTTGGGACAGTGTTTAGTAAAGTTATTGTTTTTGTAAGTAGTATCCCCAAGATCTGCACAAAGTGTTGTGCTAATTGTAGAAAAATGATGACAGAATAAGTTTGCAATGTTACATTTATCTGTGATAACTGTATTCTCACCTGTGCAAATAGCCTCGACAGTAGAACTTTTCCTGGAATTTCTACCCAATAAGCTATTTATATTTCTCCAAATTAATTTACCATTACCGCTACAGTCTAGGAATTGTTTACGATAGTAGTTAGTACGTAGGTCCTTTTTTAGGATATTTATTTGGTTGTTTAATTGCCGTAGTTGCTTTTTTATTACCACATTAGATTTTTCCTTTTGAATTTTCTGTACAGTTTATCCATGCCGTTAACTAACTTAATGAACTCAGAATTAGTCCATGGAGCTAAGCTATACTTAGTTTTAGGGTGTTTTTTTGCTTGTCGGTGTTGTGGTAGCTGTTTCAATAGTTTACGAGATGGTAGAAAGTAGTTTGTTAGTGAGAAAATTTACATCAAGGGGTTGCTCCAGCGAGAAAAGTTCTTTGAGCCTATCTGTCAGAAGTGGTGACACTTTATTGTAGTCAAGCTTATTGTAAACCTCTTCTGTTGCTGGTTGAATGGGTTGCATAAATATATAAATAAAACAAATATCCTTGATTTGTAACCTTGTATTGTATTTTTTATCATTATGCTTGTTCACTAATACTTTCTGTACTTGTACTCTGTAAAAGCAATGAAAAGTCCATACAAACTCTGCTGTGTGTAGCTTAATATCGGAAGCTGAAATAAATAAAAAATATAAAAACATAATTGTAGTTAAATTACACATCAACAGCAATACACACATTTTTGCAAACAAAATACAAATCAACTATTAAAATAACTCACACACACACACACACACACACACATATATATATATATATATATATATATATGTTAGAAAAACAATAATACAAATACAATTAAAAACAGTTAAATTACAACATAACATTGAATGCAAAATTCAAATTAACATGCCTCTTAATTTATTATATTTTCTGTTCCATATAACCTATTTATGAGGGTGAGCTCCGGATGTGAGACACGTTAACAATCATAAAAAATCTAAACAATAGAACACAATACAAATATGTAGATCACTGTGCCGTGGTTTATCGTCTGAGGATGCTGTTGTAATTACAGGCGGTAGCAACGATGTAAGATGCAATGAGAGTGCAAATGCCCTTCAGTCTCTAGAAGGTAATCTCACCAAACTTAGCACCACAAACGCAGTAGTAATTGGTATTCTGCACCAACATCAGCTTACTCGTGAGTCATGTGTAAACAAAGAAATTTAAAAAATTAACTTTAGGTTGATGATGATGTGTGATAATTTTATTAATGTAAAATTTGTTGGTCCATCAGATGTTGAGCATAATTTTTTTTACAAAGCATGGGCTTCACTTAAATGAATCGGGGAAAAAATCTGCTTGGTTCAAAAATCAGCCTAGCACTAAAATCATTATTCAAGAAAGAAGCGCCCATTCCACTGCAGCTCTGTGTGGACTCTACTTCCGATCCAAAAAAAAACATACGGACCCATATGCAGTCCCTCTGAGTTCACAAGATAAACTCACAAGTAATGCACCAAATAATTTGATTTTGATTTATTAACAAGACATATTATACACAATTATCACAGATACTCAACTAAATTTGATCCCATGGAGCAGAGCTCGAGTAGGGACCTTTCTACATGCATTTACTCTGGAATATTGATGGCAGGTTGAATACATCAGAAAATACATAGTAAGATTGGACAGACGCATACAAAACATTTTACAAAACATTATTAAAGTTATAGTAGTATAGGTGAACATATTTTTCCTAGTACATATCAAAGAAACACAAAGGAATGATAAGGCAAGTTGACAAGTACAGATAAAGTAAAAACAATAGTAATATCACATACTAATCTAATATACAGATGGATGACAAGTAAGATTGCTTAGTCACAGACAAAGCAATTAATAAACATTATATAAGTTATAGTAGTGTAGGTGAAAGTGTTATTCTTAGTACTCATCAGAGGAACACAAGGGATGGG
>PNEQ01086482.1:0-29626 GCA_003012365.1 Medauroidea extradentata | reverse complement strand
CAGATGACTGTTGCCAAAGCAGGCACGTTAGCGACGGAGCTTTCACCTCCTCCGCCATGCAGGCCCTAAGCACGTTGCTACACCTTGGCCTTGAGGGTTTCCATATTAACCAGTTAATGGTTCCTTGTGTGGCATAGCTCACCGAGCAACATGAGAGAAGATATACATCCCAAATGTCGAGAAGAGGAATAAGTGGATGGACTATGCCCAACTGCTTCGGCAGATGACTGTTGCCAAAGCAGGCACGTTAGCGACGGAGCTTTTACCTCCTCCGCCATGCAGGCCCTCGGCACGTTGCTACACCTTGGCCTTGAGGTAACGCTATAAGTAGTTTGTTATGATGGAGAGATCACCACCATTTTGGTTTAATTTGCATTTCATTGTTACTTGTTGCTAAGTCTTGACATTAAATATTTCACTATACGAGATATGTGATGATTGATCATACTTATTAAATTTTTAGTGGCTGATTAACCGAATGCTCTAATATTTGTAACGAAAAATTATTTTAATCAACTTAACCTTTTAAGTGTGCTGCTGTGACAATTATAACACTTGATAAGTATATAGGGCTTCAGAAAATACAATATGGATTCTTTCTGTGTTTTGTCATGTCCACTTATAAATAGGTCTATTATACATCCATTCGCTGGTAAAAATATCTACAGCCTAAACAGCTTACTGGAAATCTAAAGACCACAGTCACTATCTTTTCTTGTGATATTTACATGTTAATTTTAAGGCAAATCATTTTTGGTAAAGTGAACGGAAATATTATACTCTCGTAAATGTTACACAGATTTGTACTTAGGAATTTACATGCTTTTACGGCCACTGTTCAGGGGTGTTGGTTACCATATTGGAACCCCATCTTGTAGGTTTCTTGAACAGACATTTCTCCATACTATGCAGTTCGCTTTTCAGGGGTATCGGAACAAGATTTGCGCAATGACCCAAGAAATATGCTCACTGCCAAGCTCGGAGAAAATTTTGTTCAAAATACGCACTAGATGTGATTCCAACCCGGGACTCGAAACAAATCAAAATTGTATGTAACTTGGATGTAGACTGTACAACGTTTCGTATAATTTGCAAGTGACCGATTGAAATTTGTAACTTAAACTAGAACTAGTCAGATATACCTAAGTACGCTTCATACCTTCAACCTCGTCGAGCACAATCTTGACGAGCTTACCGTTATACAGACCCAAAACTCTGGCTAACTGCAGCAGACTGAACGTTGTCGGCCAGGTGGCCCGTTGCAACACGGAGACAACGTAATCAATGGGTATCTCTTTCTTGTCTCGAATATAGTCTTTGAGGTTGTCGCACGTCTGCTCCTGGAGGTAGCTGGAGCGAAACCTCTTCGGACTGATGAGTATGTAGAACCTGCGGAGGCAAGCGGCAGAGTGCGGTAGAGCAAAGGAAGAATGGAGCACCACCTACCTGAGAGCCTTGGCGTGAGCTAGAATAGGGATTTATTTACATGTTAAATTACATTAGCTGGCACTCAGTCATTGAAATGGCATATCATCCCGACAAAAAAAAAACTTTTCCTACATTTAGAAGAGGGGCGAATATTGCTATTAGGAATAAAAAATAGGGTAAAAATTCAGATGATATCTTCGAGTGTTTCTTGAACGTGATAATACTTATTTCTTCATAGTTATCTGGATATTAAAATAAACACTTAAAGATTCTATGACTTTGTTGGCCTTGCCTAGATGAGCAAAAATGTCAGTTTTGACATGTATGTAGGTTCAACTTTCCCTCACTGAATAAAATATCTTAAATGTATAACCCTATTATTGCTTTCGCCAGGTCTCCGAGTTAGGCAGCGCCCTTAACACGAGGAATGACACAAACTGAGACTTAGTGTGTTGCAATTATTGCAGCTATAACATAAGTTTTGCAGAAGACGTGGTAACAATTTCCACGCACCACGGTGGGTAGATCGTGACACTTTCTGTGGAACGCATTCAGCGGTCGGCTTTTTGCTAAATTTGTTCTGGCACCTTGGGGCGGCCAATGTACATTATGAAGGAAGTGACAGGAGAGCATTTTTCAAAGTCCGCAGCTAACAGAATCTATAAGTTACTCATAGTACACTGTGGAATCAGGCATAGGAGGACAGGTTCTGCCAGCAATTTGCCGTGAGGGATTCCGGAAAACATAATGTACGGTTGAGTTTGCTCAAAAGTAAATAATCCGAAACTATAGATTTGGACCAAACGATGCTTAACTTTTCGATACTTAATTACGTTATGTTATCCTCCATATTAGAAAAAAACATATGAATTCGTGTACTTATATTTCAGATCATGCCGAAGTCACAGTTTTACCATTATTATCTGACCTAATCATATATAACAAAGCATTACACACAATTTTTTGTACCTAGAAAACCTTTAGAAACACGCTACAATGGACGGTCAGAGGTACACGATTTCTCGCATTATCTGTGATGTGGAAAACAAATTATGTTGCCATTGGGATCTGTGTTTGCTATTTACAACTGGTACCGAAAATTGTTGCCACCTTAATAAATCTTGATTAAATTAAAATGGCGTATTTGAATTATAATTTTTGTAATGAGACACAAATATTTTCCATCTAATTGTTGACAACATTGTTCTCTTTGTATTGTGATGGCGTCATAGTGATATAGGTGTTTACAGATGTAATTTTGCTTTGAACCTCTGTAACCACGGAAGTTTTGTTGAAATAAATGTTTGTGTAACGAGAATTTTTTATAAAAACAATGTAAGTATAAAAGGTTGTAAGTATCTGTTTTTATTGGTTTTTAATAATAAAATTAGTCACTAGTGTTTGTTATCATGTATAATCACTTAGTACTGTGTTTCCGGCAAGATTGTTTATTTCAATAGAGCACTATCTTGTATTGGTTGCAAGCGTGATTTTAATTGGAAAAGCGGTAGTGAAATGAAGAACTTGCTTTGAATCAATAACTGGCCAAGTCTTTTGCGTCTTTGTTAAAATAGTTTACGTTAGAAGCAAGTGCTTTTTGTAACACATCTCCGCAATTTATAGTTATCCACAGGCAACCGTAAAAGTCGTTAGCCTACAAATAAACCATAACCTTCTTTTGAAAGCCTCTAACTACCTAAGGCACTAGCATAACCGAATCCACTACTTATATCAAACTGGCTTACTTACGGGCGCAATTTACCTCAGATTTCAACGTCTTTTTTCATTTTTATATTTGTACAAGATATACTTTTTTTCTTATTTTAGACATAAATTGTGACAAAATCTTCCTCTTACGAAATGTTTGCATCTCATAGTTTTTGCGTAATGAGTCGTAAACGCCAAAATTTGCATTTTACGGTTTTATGTACGCCACTAAAACCAACTGACATATCAAACCAGAAAAATTCACAGTGCATAACAATGTTGTAGGCTATGATATAACACATATAAAAACAAAACAAAAATAAATAAAGTTTTGTATTTTTTTTAAAATAATTGACATTTTAAAATTTTCATTTCAAAATTCAGCATTTTTTGTTTTTATATATGTCAAACCATAGCCTGTAACGTCATTAGCACTGTGAATTTTTTTTCGGTTTGGTATGTCAGTTGGTTTTAGTGGCGTATATAAAACCGTAAAGTGAAAATTTTTACGTTTACGACTCGTTACGCAAAAACTATGAGAGATACACAAATTTCCTTTGAGTAAGATTTCACTATTTGTGTCTAAAATAAAAAAAATATCTGGTACTAATATAAAAATAAAAAAGATGTTGAAAACTGAGGTGAACCGCGCCACTAATTCAATGGTTTTGTCTCCATCAACTTTTTAAGTATGGCTTGTTTACTTTTTTCCCCACACCTGACTGCTGTGCTTCACTAGACAGATTCGTAAACTACAAAGCCCTGCTTCATTTCAAGTCGTCCATTAAAAATACACAATTACAACGTTGTCATGAAGTAGCTTATTACTTCTAAAATGTTGCTGTATGGTGTTTCAGTTATATAATAAGAATTAATTTACATTTAAAACGAACAGAAATAATTAACATCATGACTTTTACATGCTCTTAGAAATAAATTGCGGGGTTTGAAATGTCTTATTTGTAAGAAACATTTCGTATAATATCAAAAAGTAGACAGAATGTTAAGCATTAACAACAAAAATTTTTTTTTTATTTCAGTATGTGGCCGTTGTCTGAACTAGCCCGTGCTTTGCTCGTGATAGCGTGTCTCTTGTAAATTCCGATCTAGGGCTCGAAGTGAAAGCAACACATGCCCTTGACTGAAGGATGTATCTCAGATTGCATATATGTCCTTGTTGAATTATAACATTGGCTCTATATGTAACGACCATTATACAATCACCTATGTCACGAAGCTACGAAGGACCTTCAGATGGCCAAACCGAACACAGCCACTACTGCGTAAACATTACCGTTTACAAATGACCTCGTGGTTGAAATATTTCTGCCAAACAAATTACGTGAAAACTTTGACAAAAAAAATTTAATTGTAGCTTGTAGTAAAAGTATTTCGCTTGTACGTATGGAAATGAAAAAGAAGCCGTTCTAGTTACTTTTGACGTAAATACTGTATACTGATTTTATAAGACGTTACAACGTGTCAGCTCTTTGACCAGGATTGCAATGAAATTCCTATTTCTAAGAAAATATTGCGTGTTTAAACTAACTTGTTGACGAGAGCATTTTAGAGCATTGAAAATAGTCTTAATAAGATGAATTTCAATATTTCAGATTCGGAAGTGTTTGGATAATATATTTTACGCACCTGGTGTAATAACATCCAAAAAGATAGAATTAACTATCTATAACATTGATAAAAGTTGGTATTAATAATCCCAAAGTCACAAACATGCGAATTGCCATTTTCATGGTCGGAGGGATTTTAATGTGAGTAATACAGTAATAAATTTTTTTTTGAACACAGACTTAAACGAAAAATACTTTTGACCAAAGTTCATGTTCAAATATGGTATATTAAATTGTTAATTGGCAGTGGTGAGCAAACGTAGAAAACAAATTTAGATGACGCACCGTAACTAACATTTTTATACTTGTTATGAAGTAGCTTCTTTAATGTAGTTACTGTATTCTTTGCTGATAGCAAAGCAGATATGTTAAATAAGTAATTTTTGTCTTTGCTGGAACCCGACGTGTTTTCTGTATGGAAAATTCAGATTTTTTTTTCAAAAATATCAAAACATCTTATTTCATATTTTTAATTACAATTTCTTTGAATGATAATATTAAATTTTAATTGAACACATAAACAATAAAATAAAATTCCAAGCCAATTGTATAGTAATAATAATAATAATTTGGTTGTAATGACCCTTTTTCGTCTACAAATTTATAGTATTATTTTTCCATCGTAGCTACAAAGGAATATATCTTATGATAACTTAGTAACGTACTTTAATACTAATATTTACAGTAAGTTATTGTAA
The DNA here is from genome assembly GCA_003012365.1 of Medauroidea extradentata. Taxonomy (NCBI): domain Eukaryota; kingdom Metazoa; phylum Arthropoda; class Insecta; order Phasmatodea; family Phasmatidae; genus Medauroidea; species Medauroidea extradentata. The sequence continues at coordinate 24,165 of PNEQ01086482.1, read as the reverse complement.
GACATGCTGCGTTGTTATTTCACAACATTACTGCATCATTTTCACGAGTTTAAGAGGAAAGTTCTCAGTTGGCACTTAAGCTTAAACTTTTGTGATATTGTTGCTGAAGGATATTGGCTACCTTCGAAATATTTCTTGACTAGTATTTTAATTTTCGTAAAAACTTTCTGGCGTGTATTTTTTGAGTATTTTTACTTACAATTCCTATATTCATCAAAAGTTAGCAGGACACTTTTAATGCAAACTGTTTTTAGTACTCTTCGCAACATTTAAGGAACGCTGCACATCGAGAAACGTTGCCATATTTCAATACTTAATTCCCTAAAATGTGTTTAGAAAACTGTCATTTCACGATTTGTTTTAAAACTATCAAAATTATTCGAAAATCCCTTTCTATGGCAATAATTCGTAAGTTAACAGATTTTGTCAGTGCTTAACAGCGGACAGCGGTTGCCGAAAATAACTGGAATTATATTTTCAATAATATTTAATTAACAATACATTAGTTTAGATTCATACACGTTCCGTAGTCATGTAAGCATGGCTGTAATATTCTTTACATATATTTTTTTTGTGTGTGTGTGTTTGTAAAATTTATACATAAACCGTAAGGAAAACGCGAAACATTTTATTTGGGTCCAGCCGTCGGTGATAGGAGCGCTGATCCTTCCGTAATGAAACGTGTCTCTTTGGCCAGTTTAAGTTTTTCCATTTAAGATTACTTATTAACTTATCACAGAATAAATAAGTACTTATTTACTCTGTGATGTAGTGACTAAGTTGACAAGTGAAGCTGTAAAATAATATTAGGTAGCTTATTTGTGGTGTTTTTCTTTATAAAGTCCAGTTCCTAGAACAAAAACAGGTTATTCGATGTGTTATATTTATTTCCGAACTGTCGTAGTTATTTTATAAGGCAAATTAATAAGTCTAGATTTTATGTTTTCCCATTTGGTACGTTAACACCGTCGTACAAAAATTCCTTCTCATTATGATCGCCTGAGCAGAAGTAAGTCTGAATTTATAAATGGCTCATTATTATAAACACGACATGGAATCTTGATAGTAATCGCGCCTCACGCCGTTAAGCTTCAGTATCCCTCGTAGGTGTTGATTTAATGGTTTTCCTTGCCTTTTGTAGTTTCACGTCCGAAAATACGAGAAGTACCACAATGGAAACACATCTAGTAATCTTACATTTCAGTAGACGTTCTATAAGATGTGAACTAGGAACTCATAATTATGTTTTTTACATTAGATGTTAATTAACTTTTAAACATACGTAACTAAGAGTTCCTAGTTCATGTCTTGTATGTCTACTGAAAGGCAAGATCAATGGGTACGTTTACATTGTGGTACTTTTGGAATTATCGGACGCGAAACAAAAATTGGTAAAGAAAGCCAATAAATTGACACGTAGGAGGGAAACTTCGTCTCTAGTTTCAACAATAGTAAAGACCTGAAGTTTTCAATTTTGTCCTTCTACGAAATGTAATAAACCCTAGATGATTATATTATGGCGCTTGTAATCATGCTCTACCTACAGGTCGGAAATATGACTGTGATGAACTGCTTATAGTGATATATCTTCTGAATGTTTGCGTCTCTAAAAATAAATTTCATGGCAACCTATTTCTGATAGGTGAGGACGACTTATAACTGTACTGTTGCGAGTCAATGAGTAAATCTCAGGTACACAACGCTGACGCAGTGCGGGTTTTCACCGCAGCAGTACACCCTGTATTACCTGGTGTTGTAGACGCTATCCATGTCTACCTCCATTTCTAATGTTTTGAAGTAGTTGAGCTGGGTGAAGACCTCCTCCAGGTAGTCGCCTTCCAGACGCTGCTTCTTGTAGCCTCGGCTGTTGGCGATGTCCTCGTCCACTCGCTCCTCCACCTTCTTGCTGAAGTGGACCCTCTTACATCGCCTCGCCTTCTTCATCTTCTCCCTGCACGCAGCAACATAGCAATCATGTAAACGTCTTATTACAGAAAACTACTTTTATTATCTTGGTACTTCTAGCACATACTATAGATACCAATACCTGACAACTTAATGCTAATAACAAAGAAATGTGTCCGAAAAATAACCTATTGGCAAAATGTGGAATTACTGAATAAATAAATGCCATAACTTTTTATGAACATACATTTTCCCTTTCTATAATACTTAGGTTGGAAAAAACTGGTGTTTTTGTTTAGTCATTTGTTTTCACTTTTGGCAATGAAAACTGTTTATCTATCCACGAAAGAAAGTTTTTTTCCACATTGTTATGTTGGCAACGGAAATATATTAAGTGTGATGTTATCTGTTGGGTTAACGAGGAACCGCCATTAGTGTTCTAGCAGAATTGCACAATACTGCACACGACCGACTGCCCGATGAAGAGGCCATTGCGGCCTACTGGTCCGACCACTCGCCTCCCAACATGGCGATCCAGCCCCGATTATTAACCTAAGCAGTGTATATAATTTCGACTTAAAGAGTTCATGGTAGGTAAATAAACGCTGAAAACGTCAACTGATTTCTACGCTTTTTTCAAAGCCAGTATGGATAAAATATTCAATGACAATCCTAGATAATGGTATCTGCCAACTTTATGAGTAAATATTTATCCAGAATTACTAATTCGCTACGCGTGATCTCTTGCACCACAGTTAAATGCACGAGGTTCCGGCGACACAGATTGGGCCTCAGAAGTTCGTAATATTGGAAACAGTTTTGTTTAAAACGTTGGCTAAAACTATTGTCTAATATTGCTATTGCTTAACTTTCGCAAATTGGCTTCAAGAAACCTACAGTTCTAGATTAATGCTTTTAACGTTGAATTATGTACCACGTCCTTTTAACATGGTGCTTTTTAAAAATAACTTATTTTTCAATTTGTAAAGCTATTTTCAAAACGCGCCGTATTATGTTGAAACGATATACTCTACTCAGGTTAGTAACTAGGTTTTAGTAAGCTGTGTTACTAGTATGACAAGGAACATTTTCTGCCTGTACTTGTGCTGGAATCAGTTAGAATTCAAGTTTATATGCTGGCGCGTGTGTGGAGAAAACTTTGTTCGTCTTTACCTTTAGGTTTCGCAAGTTCTCTTAGTAAGAGTCAAAATAAATTTGACCCATAAACTATACCATCGCTACTACAGGCCGAGATGTGCTATTGCTAAATCCGCAGACATGACATTCGTTTAATCTTCTAGCCTCTCTTGGTATTAAGTTTAAAACTACTTAATAAATTTTTACAGGGCCTATATTTCCTTGTACAGCGTGTACCGCTTCGGAATTAAAGGCCGTTTAAATATTTTAATTTTAGTAATTTAAAGTTGGTTTTTCATCGTGTGGTTTAGTGTAAGAGATGGTGGTAATGATATGCCACTAAAAATACGCTTTATTGTTGATAATAATATTAACTGGGATCACAAAATGAATTAGCACACCACATGAAACATAATTGTATAATTTAAGTGTTCACAACAAATAAAAAACGAAGAATGTCAGATGGAACGAGTGTAACTCACACTCTAGACATGAGTGTGCAAAACTTGATATAAGGAGTGTAAGCAGCGTTAAATAGTGGTCGTCTTGCAAACGAAGGTGTACTTTATTAGAACTGTACTAAAGGTAAAGTGTTATACTTTCTCATAATGTCGTCCTACCGTATTTGATATAATTCACTAACACCATTCTAATTAGTTAAAATGTCCACCTTGTAGCTAAGCCTCCATGTAATACTGCACACAACCGACTGCCTGATGAAGGGGCCATCGCGGCCTAGTGGTCCGACCACTCGTCTCTCAACAAGACGATTAGGCCTCGATCCCCGGCGAGGCCGTTCTTTGGATTTTATAACGTGACAATCGTGCCGGATGATGTCGCTAGTCGGCGGGTTTTCTCGGGGACCTCCCGTTTCTCCGTCCTTCTCATTCCGGCGTTTCCCCGTTTTAGGGACTTGTTACATTTTATCCTTCGCGGCATGCGTATGTCTACAGACGTCCAGTAATACGTTAGCATCCATGATGCGACATCCAGGCCGTCGGTTACCCTCAGCTATCAGTCCGCTAATCGTCCTACATGAATATCCTCGCCGACTGTCAAGCTTTGTTCCATGGAACATTTGAAGCAAACCTCCATACTTTCCTGTGAACACATCACGCATCGTTACATGATTATATCAGTACTCACCGGGACCTCTCATTGGCTCTGCTGCTGTCATCTCTCTCCAGCCGCCTCTTCTTACCTGCAAACATCCTGCAAGTATACACAGCAAGGTCAGAGCACAACTATGGAAGTGGAGAAAAACCACAGCTTTTAATACTCATAAAATATATTCCTTGATAGCAAAGAAACAAATATATTTGACAAATTTCTAACTAAGATATTATTTAATAAAACATATATATCGGGTTTCTTATTCTTACTTTAAATATTTTCTGCAACGAAATTAATTATTTTTGCAGCAGATAAATTAAATTTTAAAACATAAATCTTGTCGAACAAATATGACTAACATTTACTACGAAAATAACCAATTCTCTATGTTAATGGCAACACAACATTTTAGTTATCATTGCTATATACTTTATACAATAATTGTATTTGCAAAGAAAGTTTTGTCTTCTGGGAAATTTTTAAGAGTGCATGTAAGTTCGTTTAATGAAGACAAAAAAGTAACTATGGCTTCAAAATCTTAAACAAAAAACTTAAACCGAAATTTTGAAGTCTATCTGAAAGTAAAACAAGAAATTCAGCCACGTTAAAATGAAATCAAACATTTTCTTGAAGCTTAAAAAGAGTAAAAAAAAAAAAAAAAAGCTTCACAGTTAAATACTAAATATATGTGTCATAGAAATACTGTGACTTCGAAAATATGTTCACACTTTTCTTTTAACTAGCAATAGAGACTTTATTAAAAACTATTTAACTATATTACTTTATACTAAATGTATATGTTCTATGGGTACGTGCAAAATTGTGACAAATTGTGTGATATTAAAGTACTGGAAAGTAAATAGCCTTACTGTTGTTTAAGTACACTTTTAATAAGTACATGACCAATGCGAAACTTTTACTTCTTCGTCGGAAGCTATTAAAAGTAAATTTCGTAGAATTAGTTTATTCTTGTCTGTATTCAGCAATTAAAAATTTTAATCATATCGCCATGGTTCAAAAGTTCACACCAGGTAGTTATTGTGCGTTCTAGAATTGACTGTTACCTTCCATATCTCCATACTGTAACAACGTAAAATATCGTACACTACAAAATTGTAACTTTACTTACCTGACAGAATCCATCTGCTTATCTTCAGCAAACATGATCCGTACACTCCACAGCTGGCGGAAAATGTTTACTTTCATATTCATACAAATCGTCACGAATATTTAATTTTATTTTTTTCTTAACGGGGTTGGATCCGTAAAAACTATTTTTTTTGTATTGGCGTCAATATACTTTTAAACTTTTACACGGCAGATAGCATGTAATTTCTCCAAATAAACTAAATTGGCCCCATCGTTTTTGTATAATAGTTCATCAATGTCACAAATTGGCAGTTGTAGTGTACCCTTAGTTAAAAATATGTAACTAACTTATGTAATCAAGATATCTGGAACTTTAAGTCACTGTATGAATGCATTTTATTACGTTCTTAACTTTTGAAAATTTCAGTAACAGCTACAACTCAAAGTTATGCAAAACAATTACTCAGTTTCGTCAATTTTAACCAAATACAAATATGAATCCCTTTGTAACTCCAAAAATACCTTGAAATAGCTTATAGCACTTAGTGTCAATATGAATTATCTTGTTTCTCTAAGTTAATTACTTTTTTTTAATATGGGTACGCCGTAACGGACATTTGGTGACTTTGATGAATGATTATGCAAAGCCTATTATTTTTAATGGGGGAAGTGAGGTGTAATCTGATGTGCAAATGTTGAACTTAGTTTGGCATTATGTGAACAACATTTTTGAGTAAACATTGCTTTTTAAAAGTTTATGTAACAAATTGCAGTTAAAATATTTTTTACGACTTACGTGTTCCACATTTTACTAAAGACGAATGTATATTTTTTTTCCCTTTGAAATGTGGTTCACAGGAAAGAATAGGCTATATTAATAAGATCTGGTAAGCTTGTTTTTACCAATGAGCTATATGTAGAAAACTGATCAGTTTTTAAAGTCAGGATGTGTTAGTTTTAAATTATAGGCCGCAAACAAGGAAATTTTGCAAATGTAATTGGAATTCAAAGAACACATTTTCATAAACGTAATAGTAAAATGAGCTATATTGTTGTGTTAAAAGTTGGTATTAATCCTGTTATTTTTGTTTTAAAACAGAAAATACTGCAATAGTCGTATACCTGCGGCCGGACTCGAACTGTTACATTCACGCTGCAAATGGAAACTGATTGTGTGAAAGCACGGCAAAACGATAGATTCATTAGGTGGAGGATTGTTTATGGTTCTTGATTACACGACTATCAAGTTTTGCAGAACTTAATATTACAGGTGTAAAATTACACAGGTAAAAATATGAATCGTATCATGTAGTCGTATTTATTAAGTAAGTTGTCAGTACAAAAACGAAACAAGTTCAAACTTATTTGTTCGTAAAATTTTTTACGTATACGTAAATGTAATTTGTGTTAACGGTCAAAGTTAACAATAGTTGTGATGTTATAACTCGTATTAAAACGCTACCACATTTCAATCAACCGGCATAGTATTTAGCATACATGTGACATACGTGATTTCTGTGATATATTAACAATACTTTATGTGGAACTAAAACGTACTGTTTACGGGTGTTATTAATATTTTCGTGTTTTAAACTTTACTTCAGCATTACAGACGCTGCAGAAAAGCTTTACTTATCAAGGTTACAGCCTATTGTCTGATTTCTTGTGCGTCATTGCAAAATATTAATTTATTGTTATCGACGTATTTAACAACAAATAAAGGCCATAAAAGTGCTTCAATATTGTACAGGAAGTAGAAAAAAACATTGTGGCAATAATAAGTCATTTTAAAATCCACTATATGTTATCACTTGAGAGCAGGGTCACATTGTGTGAGAGAACGCCGGGGTCACAGACTTACCAGCCTGTCGCCCGTCCGGCCCGAAGAATGGGATGCTTTCATGAAAATTTAAAATGAATTAAAATATGTGCCACGTTAATAATAAAGGATAAATACGAACAGAGCAAAAATATTTTTTTCTTCTAAACACTTTGGTATGAAAATTCAATGTAAAATGCTGTTTTCAGTAAGAAAATTACGAAATTTAAACTATAGCATGCAAAGATTGTGCTGCTAGCCAAGGGATGTAGATAGGAAGCTTTCAAGTTATGCATAATCCATCATGTTGCGCAACACAGCATTATCATAAAATCATTCGGTAACGTCATAAGCACAGAATACGTAGTAACAGATGCGACAAAACGTGGTTTATATCGTACTCTTTCTTCTCTTTGGATTGACGTGTTGTCGGAGCTTGTGGATATTTAGTTGCACTAAAGTTTTGTCGGCACTCTTTTAAAATCAGTGAGAGATTTGACTCGAATGTAACGCCACATTTGCCATTTATAAATATGTATTGATAAGCAAGCCATTGACGGTATTTCTCCAAGTATATGCAGTCGTTAAAACCAATGTGTCAAATTCCATATGACTTTGTTTACATGCATGTACGCCCCGAGAGCTGGTACAATGACAACGATTAAAAAAAAAGTTATTTATGTCGCTTTCGATGAAGTTAGTTACTATCTGATGTTGAGCCTTGAATCTTCGCATTTACCATTTCTAAATACTTAATTAATATACAAACTAAATACAGTTTCTCAAGCATTACAAGTGGTTATGTAAACTAGTGTATATAATCCACGTGGTATTGTTTAAATTCCTATACGCCCCGAGCACGGTCTTAGAATTACATGTTCGGACACTAGCCTATCTACCAATGCTAGTGAGTTGACCTCTTTATGACTGAAAGCGCCACCAGCAATGGATTGTTGTTTCAACAATGCAATATAGCGTCGTACCACAGAGTAGTAAGTACTATCAGTGCTCCTAGCAACTCCGACAAGAGTTTGCTCCTTGTAGATCCATTTACACTATGTTAAAACACCACCAGAATGCAAATGGCGCCAATAAGTCATAAGAGAGTCAATTTTGAACTCTAAGTGTCCAGACCAGAGATTAGAGAAACATACAGATGGAGCATAAGGTACGTTCTATGGCGAGGGGTATGAAGCCTTGAGACGGAAGGCGGAGGGCCCCATCCGCCATATTGTAACCTGAAAAATGTTGTTTATTACCATAGCAACGAGTATAATGCGACTGTGGGTTGGCCAACCAAAATCTCGTCTCTCAATTCGTAAAGCCCGGTACACACTATCCATAACATTCTGTAACTAATTCAGTACAAGTAACACTGCGACAGTGTGCACCGCAACTACGCTGGTTCCAGACCGAATTATGTACCTAATTTCACAGATAGAGCCCGCCCTATTTTTCATTGTAGTGAATGTTCACGCGCACGCGCAGTTCACAGTTTCAGCCAACAAGCTTGTGAAGTACGCATGTAGGGTTGCCAATATGATTTGAATAGAAATAAAATTCTTGTTTACTACTGAACAGACGTCCATTGGAGTTTTCATAGCCTGAATCATACAAGATTGTTTCACTTTTTTGGCAATCACAGGTACGTCTTGTATTGTAAAGTAGTCTTTGGGAATTTTAGTTATACTTTATGGAATATAGCTACCAACATAAAAATATACTTTTCTTCTCCATGTACTGAAACATGTTAGTAAACAGTGATAGTGTGTACAAAACACAGTCGTTTTGCTACATAATTCTTGTATAAAATCTCAATAGAAGTTTATGAACAGAATTAAGTAAGAAATTAAGTAGAAAATTAAGGATAGTGTGTACCGGGCTTAACACAGGAACAGCTGATTGCACTCGGCCATATTGTAACCTGAATAAACAAAGTCAGCTTGGCTTCAGTATCGGCTGCTAATGCTCCATCGGTACTCTTATCTCCGGTCCACACCTGTACCTCTATAGCCGTGGCTCCGAGAACTGGTACGATAACAATGAAAAAGCCATAGAGGTTATATATAGTAGAGGGAACATGACGTCACAAATGTGTGTCCAATATGGTCTCGAGAGTTTGGTGTCGTTTATTTATGTTTTCTCGGCGTGAAAATGCAGTCGTGTTGTTTGAAACTCATAGCGTACCTTCCAAAACATATATTTAGTCACGTGGTGTCACCAAGATCTCGGTTCAAAACCTTATAGTAAGTATGTAGCTAATATTTACTTTTTACTAAAAACAGCTGGGTTAAGGAAAACAGTAACGTGGCAGACATTGTTTACATTTGTCGTTCTGAAATTTTCACGCAATTATACTATGCGATTATATGGTAGTATGTTCTCCTTAGTTAATATATTCATAAGGGACCAAAATAACCCAACATAGATGTGATTACTAAGCAATTATTATCTTGCCTCTCAATATTATTTTAAATCTCCCGCGCATATTTCACTAAAGTCACGTGACACATGTTGAACACACAATTTCGTACGCATATGTATAGAGGATACTCCCTCTACCCTATACTTACTCTAAGGAAAAAGCTAACTTTGTCGCTTTTGATACCATCACAGAATAAATAAGTATTAACAGAAGCGACAAGACGTGATTTTTATCGTACTGGTTTTCTCTTTGTATTGCCCTGGTGTCGGAGTTTGCATAAGTTTGGTTAGGGTGAAGTATATTAGGCCTCATTTTATTACCTGTGAGGAAACTGACACGTAAGTAACGCCACATTTACTATTTATAAATATATAATTTATATAATAAACAAATTACAGTATTTCTTGAAATATAAGCGGTTGTTTGAACCAATGTGTCAAATTCCATATGGCTTTGTTTACTTTTCAGTACGCCGCAAAAGCTTGTACAATAACAATTGTTAAAACGCTGCATTATATTGCTTCTAATAGAGGAGTTAGTTACTATATCATGTTGAGCCTAGAATCGTCATGTTTATTATTTTAAAATATTTAGTCTATACACTAACTAATTACAATATCTCAAGCAATAGAAGAGGTTATACAAACCAATATCTCTCATCCACGCGGTATTGTTTATATTCCTGTACGCTCCGAGAGCTGGTACGATAACAACAATGAAAAAGCTATCCTTGTCGCTTCTGTTAGCATTATTTACTCTGTGATACCATAATTTATTCTGTGACGTAATTTTTACTATACTCGTTTTCTCTTTGGATTATTAAATTCGTACTTCGGCGTAGTTGAAATTATATTCGCAACAGTACAAAGTGTGCCAAGAGAAACATTCACGTCTCGGCGCGCGGCTTTGAACCCCTTCGGGCAGTAAAACTAGTTTCAAAGCTGAGCTCATGCTCTTCTTTGTACATCTTGGTACAAAACACTGCTCAATAGTCAGTCATTCTGCCAAACGTTAGTCTGTTCGACTGAATCCGCACTCGCGCATCTGCTCAGTTATCTTCTAACTTCTTGTTTACGAGCTGATGACGTCACAGCGGCGGCCATGTGTGACGTATGGTTTTCGTGGGCGTTTTAAACGTACGATTTTTGAGTGACTGCAGTTACTTCAATTGAACTCTAAATGTAAAAATTTTGCATCCAACGGACTAGATTTTTCACGCAGGTTACATACATGTTATCAGTGAAATTTGTGAGAAAAGCACATTGGATGAGGTGAGGGTGGAATGAGTGTGGAGTAGCAACGGAATGAGAGAGGAGAAGAAACGGGAGTTTCCCGAGAAAACCCGCCGGCCAACGGCAACGTCCACAAAGTTTCTCGCACGCGAAAAATCCAGGACCTGCAGATGACAGAATCCGAATGGCCTAGATGAGAGGAGTGGGTCTTGCCCTGCGTCACCTAGTAATAAGACATTTATATTTTAAAAAATTCGTCGTTTAGAATTAAATATTTAGTGACCTCGTTCACGTCTTAAACAGTAACACATTATTTTCAGGTTTTCTGGTAGCAAACTGACATTTATAGCGTAGTTGGTTTGCACACTGACGTACGGTACGTGTAGTATTAGGTTAGCTTCACAGGACGGGCTGGCTGTCATTTTTTTTTTCGTTCAGATTATTAATTAAATTATTTCTTGTATCAATTGTCTGTACGCAACTCGGGTCACATGAACCAGCTTTGTCATTGAAGGGTGACGAAATATGTTTGGTACAGTAGGGAGGCGAATGAGGCTCGACTGTGTGTCAAACATAAAAAATAACAAATAGCGCAGTCAGTACGTGCTCGGCAAAATAAAACAGCTGAGAATTTTCATTTAGAAAATATTACATCTGTGATTGCTGCGTTTTCAAACAAACTCTTTTCTGGGTATATCGTATACAGTTTGTACCACGTTTGAAATTTGTCCACCTTCTCTTTCCTACGATTGGCCACAATCGGAAAAAAAGCTAGCTTGAAGAATGTGGAAATATCTACAGTATGTCCATAAAGTCATGGTACACTTTTGACCGGTCACAAGATATCGATGTGCACCATATGAAAGGATAACTCTCCAAGTTTCTGTAGTATGATGTGCACACGTGTGCGCACACAGATTATGACGTAACACCACGAACTACGCAGCAGCGGATCAATCAACGCACACCAGTCAAGATGTGGACGGTACAGAGGAAATTTCAGTGTGCTCTTTGATTTGCCAAATTCTAAACCGTGCCCAAGGTGCAACGTGAATATTTGGTGAAGATTTCACAAATTCTGTCGTGTTCCGTTTATATCCTGCTGTCTCCGGGCAAAAGTTAACCATGACTTTACGGACATACAGTATTGTGTGTACGTGTATTGCATCTTTAACTGCTTGGTAAGTTACAACCTTTTGAAAAAATGCGTTTTTTTTTGTACAGAGTTTTTGTTCTCCTCTAAACGAATTTTTTTCGCATGTGTCGTATTGTTATAGCACGTTTGTAATTATAAATTAGTGGTTGTGATTCACTACAAAAACATTCAGGTAATTGTTATTAAAATATATTTACATACTTTTAGTGTGAAAGTATTATATTAGTCATGTAATTATTTCAGTGCTTATAGTTACGATTCTGTAACAAACAGTGAACAGTTGAATAATGCACTACTAATTTACACAGCCTGAATATTTGTAATTTCTCAGTCAGCCGAGAATGTTCAAGTTCAGTCCGTAACAGAAATCTCTTAGCCAAACAAAATGAAATTAAAACTCTTTTTATAAGTTCGTCAAATGTAACATAGATTACGATAAATGTTATTGTAGGTAAACTGAAATTTTAACTGAAATTAAGTAGGTATATGATAGGAGTGAAGTTCGTCCAAAAAGTGAACCGAGCTAACCATTACCTCTTGCAGGCTACTTTTCGTAAACACCTAATGTAATTCTATAACTACCAACGAAACGAGAAACCTATCTAAGAGATAGTCTAATTTTGATATTAATAAGTTGATGGCGTAATGGATGTTATTAATTAATTTACTCTATAGTATTTTCTATCTCGCGTAACTATGTGTGAAATTACATATTCCTACTATTTTTTTTAACTTATTAGCAAAATACTTGGTGGGAATTCTACGATATTTAGTAGTACACTGTGGTAAAATGCAGTATTTTTGTTTGTTTCTGTATACATGACTATATTTTAGCATTCCATTACTTCACACCAGTCGAATCAGCTACACATCACCGCTGCAGTAAACATAGGCATTCACAATGGCCGAAATAGTAGCAATATGACTCGTGACGTCACGGAGTAAGCACACGCGACAAGCACGTTTCTATGAGCGTTAAAAACATTACATTTTCATTTGATCTTAACTTTTTTCTGACCCTAAATTTAGGCCAAGTCGTGATATGTTTAGGTACTTTCATTGTAAATAATTGCATACAGTAGATATAAAACACAAGTGCCAGCAAAAACTGTGCATGCTACCAATTTTGCATATAACAAATTTTTATTTACTTGCACGTCTGATTGCCAGGTAGATGTTTCTGAATCAACGAGCAAACAGATAGGTATAAAAATTTTGAGAACATTTTCGTGGTTTTTATTTTGTTTTGCTAAATATATCACGTTCTTGTAAATAACTAAACCTAAATATCTGATACAAAATAATTGTTTATGATTTCCGTATTAAATTGGATTCAGATAATGGTGTTACAATCAAATGTCTGATTAAATGATTACTCTCTAAGCATGTACGACCCAAAATGTAATGACAGGCCCTAGTATTACACAGGTTTCGTTACATCTGAATATTGAAAAATTTTCAAAATCTGATAAGTTATGTGAGCTGACTATTGCAATCACATTTGCACGTAGAACATTATTAATAAGAACTTCTAGATGAAATGTTTATTTAAAATCACTTAAAACGACATCAAAGTAATATTCAGTAAGGTTACATTGACGGCAACATTTTTAACAGATACCTAGTACTTGAGTAGAATTTCGAAACATAATTTTAATTAATTTAAATACTTCATTTTTAATTAATTCCTCTTGTCTGTATAGTGGCCGTGCAAATCATAACAGAACAGCTAGAGTAATCTGTTCGAAAAACATAAATGGTGCATTACGGTATCTGGAGTTTTACTTAAAATTGATCTCCATAAAACAAATATTTTTACTATGCCTATAAATCAAACCACTATCACTACTGAAACATAAATAAACATACCTGAAATATCTCCCAAATTACTAGTAAATACCTGAACACGTGTCTTCACTTCAACAGCGCACAGAAATGCTCTATCAGTGAGATTCAAGAGTTTGTTTTTTTGGTCAATAGACGGTTACTAAGGTAGAAAACAAAAACTGACCTATGACAATCAGCAGCTGTTTAGCACATAGAGGTAATATATGTTAATTTTAAGGTTTCTTTTAACTACAGCAGAATTAATTACTCTCACAATGATCGCCATAATTTAAAAACTGCTTTTGTAGTATTCTTGTAAAGAAGAGTAATTTTTTGATGGTTAAAATTTTGCTGAGAAGGCGTATTTCTGCTTACCCATTATATAATTAAGTACACTAGAGAATTTCTTTAGTATATTCGGCAATACTTTTACTAACCAAAGTTAAGATAGTAGTACTTTTTTTTTCAGCAAGTTTGCTTTAAAATATGCTCGTCAAAATAGTTACCAAATATCTTAGGGTATCTTACGGTGTTTGTAGTTACTGCTTACTGTAATGAAAAAAAGTTAAGTTTAATCAAATACACTTATAGTGTACTTGATTCAACTTATCATATAAAAATTCGTTTCTCCATGAGACCATTTGTAAATAAATGACTATTTTTAAAACAACGAAATGTATGTAAAAGTAAAGTTGATGAAATTTTAAATACTAGTGATGAATTGTTTAAATTATCATAATTATAATTTCTAAATTTATTTACTTCAAGCAAGGCCACGAATTAAAGTTTTTATCTGTAGCCTTTGAAATAATATACACAATTAAAAAGTACCGAATATGATTCGCTTTTCTATTGGCTGTAATTAAGCGGTGATAATTTCTCTTCTGTATAAATACAAATTTTGCAAGGCTGCTGCTTTCTTCATAAGTATGCTTAATGCTTCTCAGTATATTAATTTCGTAAACCCATTTACTTGTAATACGCGCCACTGAACACTCATTGGATTTGAATGTTTTAAATTAATTGCCAGCAGTAAAACAAAATAAGATTTTATCAATTCAACGTTAGATAGCCTGCAAAAAATTTCAAGTGAGAAAAATAATTTCGTAATTTCATATTTTCCTGTGAAAGTGTAATCGAAAAACTTCCTGATCGAATTAAATAGTAATCAGTATAATGCAAATTAATGAATGAATAGCAATGAGAAACAGTTTTACACTTGGTATAATTTATTATAACGTTCACGTTCAGTATTTAACATAATTAGGTTATCCACAAAAGTTGTGCCAGTTATATAAAATGTAACTAACTGAAGCTGTCTAGAATGCAGTAAAATATGTTATTTTACATCTTCAAGTGAAACAGGCTGTCGTTATTCCTGCGCCGTTTTGTTTGTCATGAAATTACTGTATGTTTATAAAAATCAGAGCGACCTAGAGAAGTAAGAGAATGTACAGGAACTCTGACTTAAAGTCAAATTAAATACGCTGGCAATCAAATTATGACATATAGGTATTTGCATTCACGTACGTAGGCCTACATAATGAATGTTTTAAAGACAAAAAATACATATTTATTAAATGGCTGCAGTGAACAACTACTTTATAAAATATGTTGTTTATTTCTCCTTTTGTGCGTTACTATACCATTCATCCGAGTGTGATGAAACATTGGTAAGTTGTGCGGCGTCCAGGAAGGTTTGTGTCAAAAGAAACTAAGTTGGGAAAAGGTTAAAACGAGGTACTCAAAATATCAAGTGAAAAAAAAACTTTTATGAATTGTTTTTCGTACGCCAGAGAATATTTCCGTTAAAATTGAGGAAGGGGGTTGCAAAACGTAGATGAAGACAACATTAATTCAAACCGTTAAACTTGCATTGCAACGCATGTCGGAACAGATAGTTATCATACATAATTTATCTGTGCAATTTTTGCTGTCTTTGGGAGTACTTACATACAAAATTCTAAAGTTCTTGTGCACCGTACTACTGCATGTATAGAACTTCGAGTGGGCGAAAAATCAATAACTTTTGAAAGGAACTTAATTGACTTAAGTTGTAAGAGCTTGTGTTCTAAAAAGAACGCAACATTAGGCCTAGCCTACATACAGAGTGTTACAAAAAGGTACGGCCAAACTTTCAGGAAACATTCCACACACACAAAGGAAGAAAATATGTGATATGGACATATGTCCGGAAACGCTTAATTACCATGGTAGAGCTCAATTCCTTACATCTCGTTAAATGTCATCGTAAAAAACATTTCGTACAGACACTGTTCCAATTACCTAATGGAATGTTTCATTAAAATGTACGTTACTTCCTAGGATCACCGCCAGGTGGGCGACGTGACGGAAGGTAATCGTGACTGCATTACGTCTATTCAACTCACAATCCACAGCCCAGATTACCTTCCGTCAAGTGGCTCACCTGGCGGTGAACCTAGGAAGTAAATTACATTGTAAAGATCGAATCCATTGGGTATTTGGAACATTTTCTGTACGAAGTGTTATTTATGATGACATTTAACGAGATGTGAGGAATTGAGCGCTACCATGGTAACTAAGCGTTTCCGGACATATGTTCATATCACATATTTTCTTTCTTTGTGTGTGTGGAATGTTTCCTGAAAGTTTCGCCGTACCTTTTTGTAACATCCTGTAGAATAAGTCGCTTTCATGCTTAGCTTTCCTTGACGAACTTATAACGTAAAAGCGTAATTTTAATCACCTAAATATTGCGTGCTCACAACACGTAGACATGAAGTGTTACCACAGTTAAAATGCGCTCTGTTAATATTTGCTCTTAAAGAAAATGATAAATAATTTACCTGACTAATTTATTGTAATATTTAATAATTTGTGTGATTTTCCCTTACGTTGGCAGCGTCAGCATAGATAAAAATAATTCCGCTCACAACAGTCACTCAAAGACGGAGTCAAGGCGGAAAGAAAACTGTTGTGATAAACCGTACACAACTGCAGTGTCTGCCAAGCTCCCCACTTCTGATACCCTGATCTGAAATGGAACCTCACAAACGGCGTCATAATCAAACAAGGATGACCAACATGAATGGCTAATGACTAAACACTGAATCAAATGTGAGCCGTATATGCGTTTAGTAAGTGAAGTTCTTTAACTCGGGAAAATTCAGGAATAAAATACAGTATGTTCAACTTTCCTGAAAATTTAGCAACGAAGATAACTGTATAGGGATCACTGTAAAATATGTATCCGTTTGGGCTCCTTAATTCTCATGACAGAGAATAATTTTGCGTCAAGTTCTGTGAGACGTCTTCCGAAGCATTTGCGGGCTGATACGAGAAAAAGCAAGTCTCACTGCTTCTTTCAGTTCATCTGTGGTCTCGTAGCACTGCTGTGCAACACACTCCTTTATGAAGCCTTAAAGGCTATTATCACACATCGAGAGATCTGGTCTTCGAGGTGGCCATTCAAGTGGAGCAGGCAGCACTGCTGAACCTCGGCCAATCCAAAGATTCCGAAAGACCTCGGCAAGGTATTCTCTAACAGAGATGGCATAATGGGCTGGCACTCCATCCTGTTGGAACCACACATCATTCAGAATACCAAGGTGCTCCAGTTGTGACACAAACTAGGTTCGCAGCATGTCCAAATAAGTTGTCTGGTTCACTGTTCCATCAAATAAATATGGTGCAAACAAATGTCGATTGTTCATTGCAGCCCATATCACGACATGTGGAGGATTATGTTCCAATTCCTTGTTGACATCTTGTAGATTTTCCTTGGACCGGAACACAACATTCCGTGATCGACAGCTCCGGTAGCGTTAACACTGTTCAGTGCACATTTCTACTACGCTCAAGTGGCTGATTAACATGTTTTTTGTAATGTACATGTTAGCATGTAAAGACATGTAATTTCTATTTATTCTTGATGGTGTATATGCTAGTTATAATTCTCTGAAAAATAAAATGAAAACAGTAAATCGGTCAGTCACGATTAGAATTACAGTTTCCCCCTGTGGCCTTGCACAATAACTGTTTTCTTTTAAATAGGATACAAGGAAATATTTGTCTCGAAACTGGTTCACACAGAAAACATTTTCTATATGTCGAATTTCTTTAATGACTGCAAGCTACGTAGAGTGCCTAAAACAATTTGTTTTTGGGTATGTGTTTTTTTTAACAGATACTTGAAAAAATTGTAAACATATGTATTAATTTCCTTGTAAGTTTTATTTTTGACGTACAGCATAATTTCAAGCTTCTTGTGTCATTATTTTCCATTTATCATCATTTGTAAGCTGACTTGTTGTCCATGCTACAACATAATTCCTTAAAAAGTCATTACTGTCTAAAAATTGTATCATTGCGCTCTATACAAGAAGTATGGTTATGTGTCACAAATTATGTATGGGTTATTCTCTCCCTTTAATATTTACGAAGATTTTACAGTGAATTTGGTGAGTAAAAACGAAAAATCACAAACACAGAGTTCATCACAAAGTCCAGAAAAGGTGTTTTCAATTAAACACTTACAGTAGTCTATTACGGAAACATGTGTAACATACAAAAGTTATCGAAACTCGAAACACTTTATAAGGACTGATCATACTAAAAGTTCATCCAAGAGTACTTGGAGGTGAGAAATCATGTAGGTACATTACTAGATTAAAGTAGTCTGGGGAATATAAATACACACACATACATATTATTTACTGAAGTGTGTTGGTAATTTATGTCGTATACAGAGTGTAACGAAATTATTAGCCCAAACTCCGGGAGATGATTCCACATGAAAAAGTAAACAGGCACTATACGGGACACTTTTAAGACAAGTATATATTACGGAAGATATGAGTCTTTGAAAATAGAATTTAAAAATAGTGTGTGGTCAAAACTTCATAAACAGATAGGAGTTAAATTACAGTTCTGTAGGTGATGTTAAGAGTAATTGAGATCTTTAACCTGTAAAAAATTCAGAGTTCAAACCTTCCTCTTTCATGAAAATAATAGGGATGAACACCCTCAAATTGCATAAAATTACTTTGCCGTCAGGCTTTGTCAACATTTAATGCTGTCTCTTCAGTGCATCGTAGGAGTAAAAAAGGTTATTTTGTTGCAAGCTCCCAGAATGCGCCGTTTACAAGAAAAATACGCACAACTGTTTCTGTGACAATAACACAACGCCCGGTATGTAGGCAAAAAGTGGTACTTCAGCAAAGGAATTATACGCCGTGCTCTCAGATAAATGCAACCTGCGATGCCGGTTTTAAAAGGATGTTGAAAAATATATCCAAATTAATTTTCAAAATGTTATGCTCGAATCTGTAAATTTGGTAACAAATTTGGTTGCAGCAGCATTTTACGTAATGTTATTTTTTTCGAAGAGAAAATTTCATGAATTTTATAAACATAAATTTCCTTTTTCACAGTCTGAAAGAATTACAAGAGTTTTGAAAATGTTTTATTCATTAATGTCACTAAATTGTTTAAACGGGAAGCTATGATCCCCAAAACAACAAGCAGTAGTCGCAAATTCATCTTTTCTTAGCACTTAGTTTCTGTCATTTAGCAAAAAATAAGTATATAAAACACTTGAAAACGTATTTAAATTACAATTTACGAAAATGATGTAATAATGTTTGAGAAATTACGAATTTTCTGCAAATAAAAATAACATTTTACAAAAATTCTGCAAACCCAAACTTGTTGCCAAATTCGTCAATCCAAAACAATTTTTTTAACGTTTATTTCGCTGGGTTTTGCGTTATGTTTGTAAAATACCGCATCACAGGTTGCATGCACTTCATACGTACAAACCAATAATTCCTTGACTGTAGTAGCATTTGTTGCCTACGTACCAGGCGTTGTGTTATTGTCACAGTAAAAGTTATGTGCCTTTTTCTTGTAAACAATGTATTCTAGGAGCTTGCAACAAGATAACTTTTTTTGTTCCTTACGATCTACTGCCCGAATAGATAACATGAAATGCTCACAAAACCTAACGACAAAGTAATTTTATGCAATTTGAGGGTGGCCACCCTTATTGTTTTCATGAAAGAGGAAATGTTTGAAGGCAGAATTTTTTTCACATTAAAGATCTCAGTAACACTTAACGTCACACAGAGAATTGTAAATTTACTCATACCCGATTTTGAAATTTTGACCAAAAACTATTTTTAAAATCCATTTTCAACGGCTCACATCTCTCGTAGTATTCACTTGTTTTAAAAGTGTTCCATATAATGTCTGCACACTTTTTCATAAAGCATCACCTCCTGGAGTTTGGGCTATTAATTTCCTTACATCCTTTATAACAATGTGCATCTGCAAGCTGTGTTCCGCCACCAGTCGAATACACTATTCTGATTAAATTAAAAATACTTTTTGGTAAGTCATAAATACAGTCATATGCTGTGTATGTGCTTCATCCTGTATGTCAGTCAGTAAATTTCCTTTTTATTACGACTCGGTTACCGACTCCATTACAAAATTGACACATTTGGCACTCCAAAACAAATACAGAATAGTCTCGCATATCAACGGCGCAGTACAGTTAAACATATTTAATTGTGTCACAAACGACACTTTTTTAAACTAAACACATTAATATCAGGTGTGGCAAAAAAAAGTGGATATATTTGTAGTGATATTTACAATGTACATACACTCCCTCATATTTAAAATGTGGGAAACTATAACGAAGTTTGAATTTTATGACTCCGATTGACAAGCTATTTTTTTTTGTAATATTTATATTCAGGTAGACAGCAATATGTAAAAATAAATATGTTGCCATGATAAATTTTCACTTCATATGATTTTAAACTGAATATGCATGTTTAAAGCAATTTAGGAAAAATTCAAACTTTTTTGATACAGTAAATTTAATTCACATAACATTACAAGTATGTTTATTATTAACACAGATCCTGTAACCTAAATTTAAAAAGTTTTTAAAAATTGCACTTCATCTTTAATGAATATGTACTAAATTTAGCATAAACTGGTGCAAATTAGGTAGAGCGATTTTAGTGCAACCAAACTATGGAAAGAGCAATTTTTCTTAAGATAAGTTATCGAGTACTTATGTGCAAAGGCATTCATTTCTAAAGAACATTTGTCACGCAATGAGAACTGGGGAGGAGGGGTTTTTATTCAATCATTTTACTTTATTTACTGACGTTAGTGCTCTTTATGCATCTCAGGGCGAATATTTATTACATATAAAGTAATTTCAGTATTGTAAATAATCGGGTACCAAATACCAAAAACATACAGTTCAATCCACAAAAAAAAAGTAATTAAACTGTCTTTCTCGCTCTCTCTCTCTGTCTGTCTATATATATACATATTTATTTATTTATTTATTTATATATAGATTTATGTATACACCCACATTCATACACACATTCATACACACACCCAACACTTCAGTTTTCGATAGGATTGTTTCCAGTCCAACTCTTCATAAGGACGAGTGAATCCCCAAATGTTTTTGAACTAGTTTGCATAGTAAAATTTTACAGCTTTTCAAACATTTTGTGTATCACTGGTAAATCTTGCAGTCGTTTTCAATGTTTTCTTTTCAAGTTTCATTGTATTAGAAAAAGTATCACAACATGCTTACAGATTATGCTCTCTCTCTCTCTCTCTCTCTCTGAAATTCTAATCTTATTGTTCAAAATATGTGCAATGTTTTGATATTAACCTAAATGTGTGTGAAATAACTCCCAAAAATAAAGAGAACGGCTGTCCATTCCTATTTTATTTAAAATGTTCAATTTAATTCCTGCTGCATATATAAGTATTCTTGTTCTCGCCTTTGTGCATACACGTCAAAAGATTGTAGGGACTGTGTATTGTGAGTGTGTGTTTTAGTGAAGAGATAGAAAAAGCAAGAGCACATTTATTTATTTTTTGTGTGTGAGAGAGAGAGAGATAGAGAGAGATAGAGAGAGGGAGAGAGAAATTCTGAATCTGGGGTTCCGATTGCATTTTAAACATTTAAGAATCATAGGAATTTTTGTACGATTTATCTAAATATTGCGCTTTGCAAACATCAAATTATTGAGTTGTGCTAACAAACAACAATAACTGCTCCTCACATTTTAACTGTTTACATACCTCCAGAGATTCTTAAAACAACAGAATAATTATAGCAGATAATGGCCCGCAATGTTGTTCAGGGTGTTTTATTTAGGTGATATTACTGACACCAATGGACAATTTCTTGAAAAATTTTTTGGCGTCATGCAAGACTTCACTCTTAAGCATTTGTAATTGCATACATGATAGCCTACATACAACATATAAAAATTATAACCTGTAAAGATTTAAGATTTTTCCAGTTGTCTGAACATTTTCTGCATTATTTCATTTTTCACCCCCTCCCCTTTTTTCCCCTCACCCTTACTTAAACGGCCTCTTTTAGGAACTAAAAATTGTTACAAACAATAGATACCCCAGAATATAATATCGCAAGGAAAAAATATAAATGAAGTAAAATATTAATAAATATATACAAAATAAATATGAGAAATAAACAATAGTTGTAATTAAAAGACCTAACAATCAAATAGCTTCACTTGATGCGAACCAAGCAGTAAGTTAAGTCATATTAAGATGTCAGTAAATACCTTTAACTTGCATTTTTTTCCGCCTATTTTAACCTGTGCCATCTGGCATAAAACACTACAGAACTTAGCATTAACTTATTACTAAACCTTGACAGGCGGAATACTTAAGACTTCGTAGGGTCGGTCCTTTACGGCCAGGGCATCCAACCCTCAGCTCCCGGCCAAGCCCTTGGAAGCAGGTTTCTCGGCCGAAGCCAATACTACAGTCTCACTAGTTTCTCGCTATTCGAGCTTATCACCGACAGTCTAGCCCTTGGGAGGCGATTGTCATCCCAAGGCTAATATTTCACGACCGAGACTACATCTTGGTACTGTCTAGGTTTCAGAAACACGTACCAACCAGAAAAACATGTCTGACCCCGGCAGCAGACAGCGACAAAACTCCTCGAAAATGGCGTCCACCCGCCGTCGACATACAGACTCTCCTGCCGAGTCAGCAAAGCTCTGGCCAGTAACCCGGCTGCAGTCGACACCCGGACACCGAGTTTTGCAACTAACGCCCATTGTTACCAGGCGAAAAAATGTGTCTCTTGCTAGGAGAGGTGGCTGACCCGCGGAAATCTGGCCACTTCCTATAAGTGCGCCCGGCACAACGACGAGCGCTCATTGCGAAATAACCAGAACCCCACCTTTCCACAGCAGAGTCAATGACATTTCAAAGCACCAACAGTGACTAACATAAATTTAAAAAATATATATATAATCTATGTATATATATATGACACTTTTAAATTATAAAATAGCAAACACTTACAGCAAAAACAGACCCAGAACCGACCCTTGTAACAATGTTTAAATATCTTACTGAAGAAATATATATTTACTTTCTAGGACTGTAAAATGTAATAAAGGCCTACTGTGCCATTTAATTTCAGACGTGTTCTTCTATCTAGACGATAAATTTACAGAACAAACCTTCTAATATTGGTATACACGTGTGTAACGTTCATTTAATATTATTAATAAGTAGAGATCACTCATGCACATTGAGCATTTTTGTAATAGATGACAGCCGAAGACATTCCCAGTCTTTCCCGGCTGGCCAAGCAGTCAGTTAATAATTGCGGTCCTGAGCACTACTAAGGATAATACGAGGTATTTATGGATATGGATCAACTGTGGAATGCAAGGACATGGGAAACGGGAGTGCCCCAAAAATATCCATAGACCAATAGCAATGTCCGCCATATCCACCACTGTACGCTTTAGTGCTATGGAATGTTCAACGAGGACAAAATCGGACGGAGTCATGAATCAGCTAGTTTTGGAACAATTGTTAGTATTGAGTAAACGTTGAAATTTTTCTGCTTTCAAGCAGTCTTACATAAATTATATATATTGTCATTTGAAATTTTGAAGTTTAAACTATAATACTTCTTGTAAGACTGTTTCTAGGCTAAGGACATTCAAACCCTGTTTTACTCTAAACTATAAATTGTCGCGTAGCTGGTTGACGTGTAATGAAGTCCAGATATATTCAAGAACTGATTGGGAGTAGGTAAGTAAACTGTCAATTTTAGTACAGTAGTGTACCTGTAAATTAGTGTGGAATGTGTTGCAGGTACCACTGTCACAAGAGGAGAACTTGGACTCAGTGCTAAGGGAGGTGTTGGTACAGTAATGTACTTGGATTGTAGTATGGAATGTGTTACAGGTACCACTGTCAGAGGAGGAGAACTTGGACTCAGTGCTGAAGGAAGTGTTGGTACAGTAATGTACTTGTACAGTAGTGTAAAATGTGTTGCAGGTACCACTGTCAGAGGAGGAGAACTTGGACTCAGTGCTGAAGGAAGTGTTGGTACAGTAATGTACTTGTACAGTAGTGTGAAATGTGTGGCAGG
>PNEQ01086481.1:0-29622 GCA_003012365.1 Medauroidea extradentata | reverse complement strand
TCGCCAGCAATTGTCTGCACATCTCCAGCAGATTGCCTGCATGTCGCCAGCAATTGCCTGCTCATCTCTAGCCTATTGCCCACACATCGAAAGCACATTGCATACACGTCGCCAGAATACCGCCTGCACATCTCCAGCATATTTTCCGCACATCTCCAGCATATTGCCTGCACATCTCCAGCATATTGTCCGCACATCGCCGGCATATTGCCAGCACATTGCCGGCACGTCGTCAACACATTGCCTGCACGTCGCCAGCAAATGCCTGCACAATGTCAACTCATTGGCTTCGCATAAACGGCACGACGGCTGCACTCGTCAGTACATCGTTAGCATGTCGCAGGTACATTGTTTTGCACTTTACCAGGACTTGGACAGGACATGACTTGCACATTATTACAGCATGAACAGCAACATTTCGAAACTTCCTGATCCGTCTTTTACCTAGACACCATCGTGCAAGCCACCGACATTTCAAATATCATAAATGATCATAGGTATGATATTAAAATATGTTTTCAAATAATTAACAGGTTTTGGATTGATATTTGAAAAATACTATTTCATAACTGGAACTGAAATGAAATAAATAACTTTCCGTACATGTCGTAATACAGTAAAATGAAAGTTAATGTTTAATGTTCGAAATAGATTTATTGCATTTATTTATGTTCTGTACGCTAACAGGTATTGTTACATGACCGAGGAATTTTTTGATTGATTTTTGATACTGTTATTGTATATTAAGATACCATAAAAGTTAACGCAAAATAAATTACTTTCGAATGATAAGTGCATGCGAATATATCGAAATTACTGTTATTCACTTGTGGCACTGGTTTGCCAAAAATAAGAAACAATAGATTTGGTGTGAAATGTCAAAACTGTAATGTTTCTGGCATGTGCAGGCAACGTGCTGCGAAGTCCAATCTGCACGTGTAAATCTTCTGGCACGTGCAGACATCATGGTGATGACTGAGTAGCCAACTTGGCAGGTTGTAAGTAACGTCGCAGCAACTTTTCTGGCACATGTTGTGTGTGGGCACTGATTTTAAAGAAGTTTAGTGAATAATTTTTTATACGCATTTAACATCTAGGTCGTTAGCGCTTGCGAAGGGTGACATGCTGTGAGTATGGAGCGGTACTGGAATGAGGGGATGGTGAAAACGGAAGATATCCGTGAAAACCCTCCGATCAGCGGAATCATCCGGCACCATTCCCAGGGACCGACCCAGCCTTGGTGGGAGGCGAGTGCTCTAGCCACTGCGCCAACCACAAACTACATACAAATGTTATTGTATTTTTGGTTTTTGAGTCATAACACTTATTCAGATTGTGTTATCAAAATTTTCTCTTCGACAAAGCATAGGATATATTCTTGGTAAACAGCTTGGCATAAACAATAGCGGAATCTTTCATTAATTTGTAATGTAATAATTTGTCTTATGCGAACATCTGTTTATATGTTTCATGGCCAGTAAGTGGAAGTTTTTAACTTTTGTCGTCTCGGGGTCCTACCCGCAAATCACGGACGTGTGGTGTCGTAGTAGCATTGTTCTGGTTGGTGCAGTCAAATGAGCCATGACTCTGCCCTGTTATTTTCCGCCAATAACCACGAACCAGAGTTGCAGGTGTGCACGTAAGGCATTGAAACAAGTTGTTGCAAAATTCTTTTCACGACTGGCGTTAACAATATACCACAGAGAACTATGCCGACATACTGTAAGGATAGTGCACATGTTTGAGGTGTAGACCCAGAGCTACTAATTTTTTGAGAAAGGATTTTGCACAAACATGCTTCACCGCCCACTACCTTACCTACACATCTGCAGCTCTGCTTTAAGGTCATTGGCAGCGAGTATCTGTAAAAGCGTCGCTCATATGACTGTACCAATCAGAGCAAGGTTACTGCAAGACAACACGTCTGTGATTTGTGGGAATAACCCCAAAGACCCTGACACTCATTCACTGGCCATGAAGCCCAACTAATGATTCTGTCGAATATTACGGTCGAAGACGCAACATCTAAGGTGTTAACTTAGAGGCATAATGTTTGAAGAAATTATTGCGTGTGTACACACACACATGCATATGTATACGTATATATATGTACGTGTGTGTATGAGTTCCACACAGTCTATACATCTATAATTACACTCTTACTGTTGTTTCCGTTACGTTGAGTTTTGAGTGGTTTGTTTGCATTAAAAAGTTGCTGGAATTTTAAAATTATCAGAAAGGAAAAAAGTAATCAGGGTATCAAAAGTTCTCACTTTATATCGAACCACCGAATTGTTAATACTAGTGTCGTTGCTCATTTCTGTATGTCAGTAATGAACTATAAGTTCCTTACCAAAAGTTGAAATAGAAATAAATAAAATGTCGGAAAACCTGCATAACTGACATTTTCACCCTGCTGTCGTTTCCCCTGAAATACCTCACCCTGAAATACATCAACCAGTGTAGGAAGAGGGGAGTGGTAAAAGTGACGTGCTCCATTTTAACCGACCAGCGACTGTCGCCGTAAATACCCCCTGCCTGCACATCCATAAACACAACAGTCTCCTCACTTCACCCTCACACGACGGCCCGCAGAGCATGCATAGCAACTGCACACCTTCCACACTAGCGTGCTGTATTTTCGCCAAGGCAGAGGTGTATTTTTAGAGTCGGCCGGCGCAGGCGGTGTCGCCCGCATGCCCACATGCAGCGACATGCATTAGCACCGCTATGCTTGTGCTTGTATGCGATATGGCGGAGGCCTTGACACAGTGACACGCCGAGTTCTTCCGCCCGGTGACACTGTCAGCTGGCGCCCAGCTACACACATGCTGTACTCGCACAAGTCTCCATATTTATTACTTATATTCGTTTCCCTCGCCCGTCGGGCAGAACACCCGTAATTAGACATGCAAAATTCGCGTTATATAATTTGGAAGCAGACTAAACTTCACTTACCTGTACATAACAGAGCATAGTCTGCGATTTAGTTGGTCACGAACTTTAAGTGTTGTGTTGTCATATACGTGTGTTACGTCTTTGCAGAGATTGGCCTCTCTACCGTGTAGGCATTCTCCGCGGCAAGTCACGACCATATCAGCCAGCGGGAGACGTCGAACGAGCCTATAGTCACTTGGAGTCTAGTCAGCTGTCAGAAAATAACGCGAATTTTGCAGGTCTCTAGTAATTAGAGATGTTGGTTAGAGATTAAGGTAACATATGATGGTTTATCGCGTGAAAACTTGACTGTTTGCTGGGTTTCAACGTACGTTCAGCTCATCAAAAGATGGCTGACTTTCGATTATGCGTAGAGCTGTTACCATATTTGACAATTCTGCTATTGTAATGTTTGATGCCTGTTATTGGTCTGCAGACAGCTACGTTGTGTCAGACGTGTAGGCCTATCGCCCAGTCATACATGTGGCGAAAAACTACAGTGTTTTCAAAGGTATGTTGACACAAAAAACTTTCGCGATGTACCATTATCTCTACTCATCATCTTAATGAACTATTGAAAATAATATTTTAGGCGGTTCGGGATAACGTGAGCACTAATAAAAGCCCCGATGAAGTTCTTTTTTTTTCAGACAATTCGTGTCTTTCCGCGCGTATCGGCTAACAACGGGAAATATCCACCCTCTCTGGACACGTCACTAGATGTTTGCGCATATAACATTTGTGTAGTCGGTAGGTACCTACATAATTTTACAAAAAAGTTTTTTAACAATATAAAATACAATTATGTAATTTGTTATTTTGTTTCAGTATTGTATTTAAATAGGAAAATACACACAACTATATTACGTCATTTCGCTGCCAACCATACAAACAGTAAGGGGACTATAGTTAATGTTGAATTAAAGGCAGTAACGGCTACTGATATTTTTCAAGGGTAAAATTTTTAGTGTTCACTTTATCCTGAACGACCTATGCTTTAATTGTGATTATATTAATTGAGGATTTTACTGAAAGAAGAGCTCATACACAAAGATGGTGTTTTGAGATATTGACGTTTAAATATTTTCTTATACATAGTACTTCAGCAACACAATTGAAGTTAGGAACATAATACAAATAAACTGAACATTCACACATTTTAATGTAATTACTAACTACAATCCCTCAAAAAAATATCAAACAGAACTATCTGTAAGTCGTACATGTGGCGAAAAACTACAGTGTTTTCAAAGGTATGTTGACACAAAAACTTTCGAGATGTACCATTATCTCTACTCATCATCTTAATGAGCTATTGAAAATAGTATTATAGGCGGTTCGGGATAAAGTGAGTACTGATAAAAGCGCACAGATGACTTATTACATATAAAATATTCTCCTAACCTTTATTGTTGGAGTAGCTTAACACAATTGCGAGGGAACATACCGCACAATGTGACGGTTACATTTAAACAATTTCCCGAGAAAGAGCACAAGTTCTACGAGCTTTTATTCCAGAAACCTCATCAATTTTGATGATAACTGATATTATAATTGTTAATGATGTAGTTTTCTTATTTCATTGGAGCATATACAGTGGCATACTTCTATATCGTAATAAACAACTTTGCGGACTTCACAAAATTGAGAAGGTACTTTACACGTAGTTCGCTAGGTTAACAACAGAGAGCAGGCATGTGTAGTTTCGACAATAAGTGACCAATGTGTCAAATATAACATCACAATTAAAATGTTTAACATGTATCTGTTACTGAAGTTCGAAGCCTTAGTATCACGAAGTAGGTAGGTTTACTCTATAAATAAACTTTAAAAAGTCAGTAGAAATGTACAGGTGTTTGTAATTCAACGTGAAAAGAAACTACAAAACCACAACTCTAGACAAAAGTAATTTCCGGAATTTAGTGGGATCAGTACTTGCCATTTCGGAATGATGGATCTTCTGCATTTAATTTTGTCTACAAATTTTCTATAATGTTTTATGTTTCGAAATGGCAGAGGGAACAGTTTCTTACATTGTTTACAGTTGGCATTGCTCGACTACTATTGCTTACTATACCTGTGATCATGGGTAGAAAAAAATGACTTTCTTCCTCTGAAATGATGCTAGTCAAAAACTAAGAAAGGCAGTGAAGGTGTGACAATTTGTAACGCTTAAGAAGGTAATATTTGTGCAATGTCAGATGGAAACACTTAGTAAATAAATCTCATTGTATGGAACTTACATCGAAAATTGAAGAATTCGAAGATGGCAGGTATTGATCCCCTTTAAGAGCAAACATTTTCTCAGAGCATTCGTTAAGCGTAATATCTTGCGTCGCAATTAAGTTGACGAGATTTCGGAGCCAACAATTGCGCTACAAAAAAACGCCACTGGTAAAAAAATTTTGGCCAGAAAGTTGACCAAAAACTACGTATTGTCTACGATTGTTCTTTTTATTTTTGTATATTTTCTATTACTTCTACAGTAACTTTTTTCATTCCGAAATGAGAGCAGATATCTAAAAACGCACGGTTTTATTAAAAATGGTTATAAGTGTACGCCCTAATTTTTTCAAGGCCAATAATTTTACAAATTTTTAGTTTATTAATGAGTATTTTCGTAACTGCAGAATTGGCCGGAAACATTGTGTATTTGTCTAGAAAAAAATCAGTTAACATGATATACACTCAGAATTTATTGGTTTGTGTACATACGCCATTGTTCATGTTTTTCTGAACAAACTTGTGTTAAAAGACAAAATAAAAAAAAATAAAAAGCCGATGTAAAACACACACAAAAAACAGAACAAAGCAATCCCAGAGGAATTCTGTCAGTTTTTTTTAGTTAAACAACAAAGAATTCTAGAGATAGAATTCAGTCGAATATCGACACAACACCCAGACACAAATATAGAACCAGATTCCCAATAGGAAAAAATATGGAAATAGACAAAAAACCGCGAACAGTGGACAACAAACAAAAGACAAGAGACAACACAAAAGATAAAAACAACGAAAAAATGCAACGTTTCGGGAATTGCTATCTATTCCCGTCTTCAGGCCGAAACACAGCTGGTTGGAACACCAACATGCGAATGAGGTTTTTTTTGTAGTATTCATATTACGTTTATTTACGAAAAGAACACTCACTTGAAACTACGCTTCTATAATTTTAAAAATTCAGCTCGCATATTAGAAACATGATTTTCGGATCTCTCTAAATTGCTAAAAACACGGTTTTATTTTTAGACTGCTGTAACTCCAAATATACCACTGGAATTAGGAAAGTGTAAAACTAGAAGCATGCAGGAATAACATTTAAGGGTCACCGCTTTAAGTCCCATTGGAAAAAGACAATATCAAAAACTTTGCACGCCAGTTTGGTGCGCTGTGAATACAGGTGAAATGCCTCGCTTCGAGCGTGGTACTCTAGCTCTTATCGCACCGCTGTTCTCACGACGCGGAAATTGGAAACCCATACACACTTTTCTTAAGAGCATTGTGGGCCAGTTTAAAATTTCCGCGTTTGATGCATGGGAACAAGCGGAATGATAAAAGCCAGAATACAACCTTCAACGAGAGACATGTCGCCTCTATTCGCAGCGCGCCATAAACACTCGTCAAGCAACTCATTAGCCGAAATCATGTTATGTTTAATTTTGTCGAGAAAAGATACGACTTCATAGTAAAAACTATTTTTAACAAAATATGAGCATTAATTTTACAATATCTGGTTATCATTTAGCACTTCTTAACCAGCTTACTGGAAATAACTTTTCAGTGAATGACATTTAATTACCATACTTTAAAACAAAATTCATTCTTATTTAAATTTTATAAGACATTTTGACACAGTGAAATAGAGTTTCGAAAATTTTATTCACCTGTGTACAATTTTAAGAATATTTCTGGATAATTTCTTGTCAGCACTTCCCATTTTTTTAAGAGGTGGATACATTTTTCGAACGTCGTTAGTTCATACTAAACTCTTCCACAGTTAAAAGCTTTCCTGATCGTCAAAAAAAAAAAAAAACTTTCTTCAAGACCGTTAAGCTTGCGTTAAAGCAAGGAAAAAAAACTGTCTGAATTGTTGTTAAAATATTCCCTTTAAAACATTTCTTTCAGAATTTTTATTTTCTTTGTAGCAAGGATAATACATTTTCAGTAGGAAATTTGTGTTAAGAGTACTGCAACAATTTTCCTCACATTCAGATATTTTTAAGTATAAAACTCTTGTTGCCATTAGTGTTTCTTTAAAATCAATTTTGCGGTAAAGCTACTTTGCTATGGTTCGTATTCTTCGCCGCAAAGAAAGTTTGTGCTATGGCAAAAGGAAGTGTTTCAACAGCGTATACATGCAGCATAACATGCAAATGTCATTGAAGCACAGTTATGAGAAAACTACGACAGATGAAATTGTTTCGTTAGAGGAAACTGTAGTCACAAGTGTCGTCTATAAACGTAATACTATTTCATAAACGTAGGCTGTAAGATTACGACTTTATCGCACTTGAACACCCTTAAGCAAGCACATAACACAGCGTACCGTTGACTGGGTCTACAATAAAGGGAGGATTTCTGGAGGTTTGCATGCCCCGTGGTGCGTGAAGATTGTTCGGCGGCGACGGACTGCCAAATTCTCTTCATTGTTTGCATCGTAGTTTAATTAGACACGCTCCAGGGGCGTCTCGGGATTGAAGCTAATAAAGAAAGCCAATAAAGACGAGCTGAGGTCGTGTAGTGCAGCGGTGGAGCGGAACTTCGGTGCTCACAAAGACAGCCTGGTGAACAAAAGACGACCGCCTCGCAGCACGAAGAGGGCAAGTTGCACTATAGAATTTCTGGTCAGAGCTCAACGTCGAGGTCTTCAGTGCTGGTCAGAGGTGACATTGTGTCAGTATGGAGCATCGCCGGACCAGTGACCCCACGTACAAATATCCGGGGACCGACCCCACAGGGAATAGAACCTAGATCCCCTAGGTGAGAAGCAAGTGCTCTAGCTACTGCGCCAATCGCGGCCTACACATCTAGAGGAACGATACGTGTTATCTGAACATAGTCCGAACTTGCGCCGTTTATTCAAGTGACGTATAGTACAGTCCTGTCAAATTCGCTTAGTTGTTTTTTTGGCAACAGACAAGGGTTCATTGACCTGTAAATCCTTAAAATAATCTATGATGTAGTTGGCCACCGGCCCTTACGCGTTGTCTGGTAATTGATCACTCTGCAGAGGTAATTTCAATTAGTGGTCAAAAGCGTTCCCCGCTGTAAGCCACGACCACAGAATATTTAGGAATACAGAAGTGTAGCAGCAGGTAAGACGGCAAACAGTCACACACAGCGGAAACGCCTGCCGCCAATCAGCATAAGGCGGCTGTGAGGCTAGTCCGCAGATGGGCCAATAGGAAACCTGACGTAACATGTAGGAGCCAAACATACACAAAGCTGGTATCAACAGCCTCGAGCAGCCAATAAGCGGTGAAGTTCGCCCTATCAAACAATCCGCCACGTCATTTCACGTCTGTATTACTGTTTACTCTGTGCCACGGCGTTGTATGCTAATGGATAGAACCCGGCAGTTTTCGCGAAAAGATATTGGCCCCACTTAGCTTCAGTGCCTTACGTGCACACCTGCAGCTCAACTTCATGGCTATTGACATAGTGTTCTTGTGCAGAGTCGTTATTCATTTGACTGTGCCAATCAGTACACGGATAACTGTCACACATCACGCCTGTGATTTGCGGGTTTAACCTCCGAACGCTGGGCGTTACGGCATCCAATCACTAGGGCCACGATTTTGTCGCGAAAAGATTTTTGCCCCACTTTGTTTCAGTGACTCACGTGCACATCGGCAGTTCTGTTTCAAGGTTATTGGCAGCGTGACTTTGTTCAGACACGTTTCTCATTTTACTGTACCAATCAGAATAAGATTATTGTGAGTCTGTACGTCTATAATTTGCCAAGGCCAGTGAGAGAAAAATCATCCAACCACAGACGATGTAGCAGAGTCAAAGTTTTTAGTACGTACTTATAAGCCGAAAAAACCAATGAACGTAAATACATTTAAAGTTTACGCTGAAACTCCCTGACACAGGCTACTGTTTGCATGTTTTAAAATGCATTACAAAATAGTTTTGTATTTAAAAACAAATTTCTGAAATTATAATTTTTTTTAGCTTTTTTTATATATTTAAAAAAATACATAAATAAGTACTTTGTAATGGATTTTAAAACGCGCAAATTAGTGGCCCGTGGCATGTAGTTTCAGTGTGAATTGTTTGAATTATTTATGTTCATTTGTTTTAGCGGCTTAGGTAGCCTATATGAACTAAAAACGTGCAAATTTTGACTTGGAAGTGTCACTATGGGAAAACTGGTCGAGCTAATTTTCTTTAAAAGAAGAAATTATACTCCCATGTAATGTCTACAAAATTAACACTATTCCATAAAAATATGAAATTATGATTTTTCACCACTTGTAGGGCCTTAAATAACAACTGACAATCGTAACTGCGCTGGTGTTCGACAGTAACATGATCCAGTCGGAGTGCTATGCACGTTACGTTTCTTGTGTGTTAATGCGCAGAATCGGTGCATTTTCGTACCTATGTTCACAGAACATTTTATGTTCCTCTGCGTGCTAGGATTGTTCAAAATATTCACATGCGATTTTGCAACGTGCATAGAGGTGCGGTGAAGCATGCGGCATTCCTAACTGACATAACCGAGGCGTATTTCTACGGGACACAAAATAATTGTTGAATTGTTTTAAAGATCCTGGGTGGCCGAGTGGTCAGACCATTCGCCTCCAACAAGGCGATCCGGGTTCGATGCCCGGATTTTCGCATGTGGGAGTCGTGCCGGACTTATGCCTCTGGTCGGCGGGTTTTCTCGGGATCTCCCATTTCCCCCGCCCCTTCATTCGGAAGCTGATATGTACCCACATCATATCACCACTCACCAGCGCTGAAGACCTCGATGTTGAGCTTTGATCAAAATCTCTCACTTTTAAAAATATTGAAATGAATTATTAGTATTATAAACTGAACCGTCATTGTGGACTTATGCCGCTGTGAGAAAATGTTGCCTCTTTGGAGAGAAAACCCACACAATAAAAGAAAAATGCAATGTAAGGAAAGTCAGTATTATCTATTGTCAACAAACACTTCAATATACACATAATTTCGGAAAGGCATAAACATATCCGGAACACAACACCGTTTTTTTATATGAGGGGGGGGGGGGTGGACATCGCTTACAATGGCGTATGTCCACGAAAAGCGGTTCAGTTTAAAAATAATTATCGTATAGCATATTTTGTTTAGTTATTTATTTTCTGGATGGTCTATTCTATGTGTCCTCGGACAGAGATTTACTGCCTTTGTAGAGATACACAGAGGAAGGCATCAGCCAGCGTCTATTTTAAGAACAATCCTGGTATTTTCCTTGAGTGACTTCGGAAACCCCCTGGAAAACCAAAGTCGGTTGCCGGCCTCCGTAGCGCAGTCGGTTAAGCGCCTTGTACGGTGCGAGAGGTCCAAGGTTAGAATCCCGACTCGAGCATGGATGTTGTATTGTCTCTTCAATTCACTTCACCCTCGTCGGTTCTTAATAGTACCTCGTTGTTAAGGCGTCGCTCTTTAGTTTGGGAGTTGTTCCAAATTTTTTTAACGCAAATTAATACATAGTCTATATCAAAAACT
This sequence comes from Medauroidea extradentata, assembly GCA_003012365.1. NCBI lineage: Eukaryota > Metazoa > Arthropoda > Insecta > Phasmatodea > Phasmatidae > Medauroidea > Medauroidea extradentata. Next base: position 18,981 of record PNEQ01086481.1, on the reverse strand, counting down.
CATTCTTACAGTTTTATGACCCATATAACATCGTTGGTATTTGAATTTTTCATTTGCAATACAGCGAACGGATTTTTAGATTTTTGCCCCTGAAATATCTCATAATTTGTGGTCAAAATAAGCGAAAACGAAGCTTGCCATCAAACGGTACATTCTTTCAAAAACGCTCTGGCAAAATTTTGTATAGTATGACTGTAAACAGTCTCGAATTTTTTTAAAGCATTTGGTTAAAAATATTCGAGTTATTTGTAATTGTTTGAAATAAATTAAATATCATGGCCTTAAATGGCAGTGAAACACTCTCACCTCACCTAACCTCACCTCACCGAAGTCAAGTTGACCTGAGCCGGGATTCGAACTCGTGCTCTGCCGAATTCGAGGTAAATGTTTTACTAATGCAATGCTCCACTTCGCTCGATATATTTGAGGTTCCAAGGTGCAAAATGGGGTTATTTAAGCATTTCTCATAATTAAAATATGTTAATTGTATAGCTGGTTGAAATATAAATTTTCTCTTTTAGAAATTTTTTTTAAGTGAACAGATTTACAAAAAAAATCTGTTAACATAAGTACATAATTGAGCCCTATACACACCACAAAATGATGAATTTAAATACCAGGGGAAACCTGATTGTTAAACTTACAAGCTGCAGTAGCAGTAAGAATGTTCGACACAACATAAAACATTAGTTAAAAATAACTTGTATTTACTGTCTTAATAGCATCTTGCATGATCACCCTAGTTTATCTTTACAGAAATATATTTTTTCGAAACCTGCCAAAAATCTGAGTAAAAAATTCACCGAATTTGAGCAGATAAATATTTATTAAGAATATCTTTAAAGTTTGCCCATCTTTACTACATTTGGCGTTGACATAGTATAGAAACTGAATTACGTAATGGAGTAAACCATACAAAACTGTAGAAATTTGTCTTACAGATATTGAAACTGAAAAATGTACAATTTTACACTTTCAAATTATTTATAAAATCTGCTGTGATTAAGTTCAACACAACATAAACTTCACAAAACGTAGCCTACACTTATTTTAAAAAAAATATTATTAAGCTATACATCTACAGATCTTTAGCAATAACAATAACACACAAATAAAGAAAAAATAGTTTTTTATTGTGCGTAATCTTTTTCGAATAATATAGTCCATTCTCGGTAAAGTGGTGAGCAATCTAGGTACCTCTAATTTCGTCACTGTACACTTAGTAAGACATTAAAACACAAAATTACTTACCTAATTATCCACTAACTTTACTGGAAACAAATAACCGAGCATTCGTGTGTGAAATGTTACACAAAGTTTTAATTCAAAAGTGCTAATTTTATATAGAATGGACTATATACGCCAATATGTGCAGCAAATGGATTTTATCCATAGTTTTAAGTCATTGCAAAACAGGCTTGTTAACGAGGTTATTGACAAATAAAAATATATCAGTGATCACAGAATTAGTATGTTTCATACTACTACGAAACTCAATATAGAGGCTGTTATTTAGCTTATGTTAAAAACTTTCGGAGATGATTCCTTATCAAAATTGAGGTATAGGCTAGTTACACTATGGAATTTTGGCCTATAACGCAATTTATAAGGGAGACAGTCAGTCCCGAAAAATAAATTTTAATATTGTATTTTGACAAATTTTTGGAAGCAACGTTGTGTTAACTTTAAATTCTGTGCACAATGATAAGTGTTACAGAGATCTTCGTCCAAATCCAGAAACTGCTCTTTAAAACACCCTTCATGAAAATAACAGGAATGGCCACCCTCTTATTAACTATAACTTTTGTGGCGTTGGGTTTTGTGAACATTTCATGTTGCTTTTCTGAGCAAAACGTCCTAAGAAACATAAAAGGTCTTATTTTTATAAGTCACTAGAATGTACCATTTGCTATAAAATGCATTCTAGTGTTCTCTATGCCAACAATACAATACCTGGCATGCAGGCAAAAACTGCAATATTATTACATACAGCATGCTTGTAAATGCATTTTGCACTTTGAAAAACACGTCCTGTGCTACAGATCTTTAGAACTATGTCTCATATTTCAACAAAGTAAACCTCAAAAAATATACTTTCACGCAACTCCATACACTGGCATGCCTATCACACACCATCATTGGTATGTTTCATGTGTGAATAGATGGACAATGAGGGACCAGTTAGGTGGTGCCCCACCCATCCTGCTGAGAAATGACGTCAGGTTGCAGATGCTCCAGTTTTAATACAGCAAACTATTGCAACGTGTCCAAGTAAACACCACTTGCAACTGTAGACTCAATGAAAAAGAATGGACCAATGATGCAGTCACGCATAAGTCCACACCACACATTGATTTTGGGACTCTCTTTTTTCATTTCACTTGTAACATGAGGAGGTTTTAATCCCCAGATACGAACATTATGATGATTCAGTTTGCCTGACACGTGAAAAGTTGACTCATCGGACAAACAAATGTTTTTTCAAAAGTTCATTATTTGCGTCAGTTTTGGCAAGGAACGAGAAAAATAACTTCATGAGTTATCTTGCCGCATGTTGAAACCCGTTTGTTTATATGTTACATAGATCTAAAGTTATTAAAGTCTAAAGCTGTAAAGATATTTTAGGACATCCTGTATATAGGTTACGCCAAGTAAACGTAGAATCATATTTGCGATGGTCGGGATTTTAACCTGCGCCCATAATTTGATGTGTAGATCAATTATCTGTGTAGAGCAGAGAGAACTTAATCCGTGCTATGTTGCCACATTATGCACGTGAAATGTCGTCGTGCAACATTTTGCTACTAACATTTTTGTCTCCAATTTAACCCAAGATTCACGCAGTGTGCTTATTACGCGTTCTTTCTGGACCACTTGTGTACAGTCTATCTCATTTTGCATCGCCAGTTATTTTTACAGCTGATCTAATGGAGAAAAAAGAAGTGATTTCCTCTCCATGGCGATATCCGCGCAAACTCATTCAGCTGACTTTGAAATAGCTGTCTGTTTTACATAAGAATTGAAGCATTTAGCAGTTTTGAAGACTGTTATGAGTGCAAATTTTCTGAGGAAAATATTTTTAATTTTTATGACAAGCACGATTTGACACACTTACATACTTACAGATGATGGTTTATGACAGGTAAACTTGACTGCTGGTTTTCAACACACATGCTTACAAGAAGATTACTGGCTTTCGATTGCACTTGGAGTTGTTGCCCTATTTGACTGAGCCAGTAAGAATCCCTAAAATTGGAATATTTGATGCCTGTTATTGGTCGGCAGACAGTTGCGTTGTGACAGACGTATATCACCCAATCATGTGTGTTGAGATTACAAGAAAGTGCAGCGTTTTCAAGGGTATGTCGGCACAAAACATTTTCGCGATATATCATCGTCTCTATAAATACTGCGTTTGACAGACAGCTGTGAGTGTGGGAGCTTTCTGTTGCTAAAGTAACACTGCTCTTTTTCCATTGAAATAGAAGTTATAGGTCATTCGGGATAAAGTGAGCACTAAAAATTTAACCTTTAAAAAAATCATTATCTGTTACATTGCATCAACATCAACAATATTTACATTACAACTTGTATAAGTTAGTTGGCACTTGAACTGCAGAATGCAGTTCTGTGTATTTTGCCAATTAAAATACAGCAATACAGAAATAAAATCAACTGAAATTTGACATATTTGACATATTTGTATTTTATATCATTAATAAACGTACCGACCGCGCAATTTATCTTACCCGATCAAACATCAAGTGACGTATCAAAGTGGTTAGATATTTCTTGCCGTTAGCCGTTACGCGCGGAAAGATACGAATTGGCTGAAAACAGAAATTTAGTAGGGCATTTTTGAGTGCTCACTTTATTCCAAACTGCCTATAAAAGACTTTCCAACACGGCTGTCAAAAAGTGGAATTGTCACAAGATGCAGACTATAACACCTCGCAGTCTGTGTATCATTTTAGACTGTAACTTTCAGGAAAAACATACTCTACATAGAACTTTACAAGGAATATTTTCACAGATTGGAATTTCAAGGAAAACCTAACACTGTAATTCCACTTCGTTAGTCAGAATAAGGTTACTGCGACATAACACATCTGCAATTCGCAAGCAGAACGCCAAAGAAGCCGTTACCATAAAGTTCTTAAAGTAGACATGTGCTAATGGTTTTCAGAAACAACCGGTCACTATATTCTTTTCGCGAACATCAGGTGTCTCGAGAGATGTCATTATATCTTGAAAAATGGCTTTTAAACTATCGTAGAATGATGTGCACCTATTTTTAGCTCTTATTCTGCTGTTAACTACAGGGGCGTCATTTAAGGGGGCAAATGCCTTCTGGATTTAGAAGGAAAAGTGTATACATTATTTGTGTATTTTGTTATTTAATTAATAATAATGTAAGCACACAAAACTGAAGTTTTATTATTAAAGTTTATAATTTATACATGCCTAATTAATTTAAAAAAAAATGCAACAAGGTCGCTGTCGCCAAACATTTTTAGCTACACCCCCCCCCCCCCCCAAATCCAAGAAAATCCTGAAATGATGCCCCTGTTAAAATATCGTATGTGGAAGTACGAGGGGGCCAGGTTATCGGACCCCGAACTGCAGATTTACGACTTTAGGTAGGCATCTTCATTCCTTGGAGGATGATACGAACTATGTCCCTACAATGAAGAGGCACTGGAATGTGAAGGGTACGAGAAAACGGAAAATCCTCCAGAAAACCCGCCAACCAGCGACATAATCCGGCACGATTCCGACATGTGGAAATGCTGGGCCGCGGCCCCCCAATTTCGACACTTCTATGCTTGTTCACAATGTACCTATCTAACGTATGAAAAGAAAACACGTACAGTGCTTTCAAAACAATCCGCACGTTATAAAATAAAATTTTCTGTGTCTTCCAAGTTGGCAAAAATTGGTATTCTCGCATAGCTGTAGATATCACAAAACATACTGCTCTGATTTACACGAAACTTACCAAGAGTTCTACAGTGTACTTTCGTTCATACTTTCCGGCCTTAAAATTATAGGGTCACAAATTAAAGTCTCATACAATGAAATACTGCGCGCAGTGGCGGTTCTAGGGTTGTTAGCAGGCAGGGCACAAGTTGCAGAGAACTGTATAGTGTTGTGCCCTAGTTGACGCTACAGCCACTGACACGCTGGTATGTAGGTGCCGCTTATTACTGACTGCTTGAAATACAGTAAGTAGTCTGTACTACTCGACAAACTTAAGTGTAGTCCCGGGTAGGAGAGATAAGAGGGCTAGTGTTTCGAGGTTGCCGTGTGAATACAGCGGAGGTGAATGTCTTGGAGCCCTCCCTCCATGTACACTCCATTCATATTGTAAGTGACCATCTGTAGTAGGTCCAATATAGGTAGAGCCCACGATTTTTGGTGAAAAGAATTCTGCAACAGTTTGTTTTAATGCCTTACGCGCACATCTGTAGGTCCACTTCTTGATTATTGGCAGAATGTAGGCGGGGCTCATTTGACTTGTGCCAACAGGAACAATGTTACTGCGCCGCCACACGTCTCTAATTTGCGGGTAAAACCCCGAGACGCTGATAATTTAAAACAGCCAATCACTGACCACGAAGCACAGCTGCATAAGTGCACATAAGGCATTGAAACAAATTGTTGCAGAATTGTTTTCACCAAACATCGTGGGCTCTACTAATAGGCCTGTGCAACCCATGAAATAAAGGTAGGACAACAACTATACGCTGGTTGTCACTTTCTGGCTTATGAGGCTGTACGAGGTGCTTGTCGCGACGGCCAGGCTACTTGTTCGGTATTGGCTGGAAGGGTGTACCGGGGTCGAAGAAGAGTAGGAGGGTGTGGTATGTCAGAGAGGGGGACGGCTGTAGTTCACATATTTTCCGAGGACACACTTAGGTTTGTCGAGCAGTACATATTTAACTGTCATTGGTACACGGCAAGCGCGTTCACACGAGTGTATAATTCTCCTCGACAACTTGTGTCCTACCTGTCAACAACCCTCGAGCCACACCTGACTGCGCACCAATGAAATGCCTTGCTCGGAAGAGCGGTGTGGTTCTAGGCACACGCGCCAGTGTAGCCCTTACCACTACTTCGCTACTGAGCCTTTCAAGGTAAGTCGTGGTCGTGAACTGAGCAAAAGAGAAAATGATTTTTTTTTATCGTTATCGCTACTTTTTCTCTTTCGTTACAACAACTACTACTTCTGCTACTATGATAAAAGAAAACTAAGCTGATGCATTAATAGGCCTGAATGATACCTACTACGACAAAAAGTCGCATACTCAAAACGTGTTATTACAGAGACAAGCCTGAACAAGTTAAAAACGAATAAAAGAACTTCAGTGCAAGAAACAAGACGGAGACGTGTACTTAAGTCCGTAGTAGAACTGCGGTTACCATGCCATGGCAGTAAGCACAATAATCACTTTCTACAACGCGATGTTTGGTAAAATTACAGTCGTAAAAAAGCCATAAATATTTCCCGTGCCCAGTGGCGTGGCGTAGCAAATTCGCGGAATATATTTATGGCTAATCATAAGCCAGCCCTACGTTCAAGTTAATGAGAAAATGTTTGTAAATTAGTGGCATTAGTAGAGAAACGTTTACAAACAAAAACAGTCGGAGAGGAAGGGAGGTATTTGACGTAGTCTAGACGGACACGGTACGACGTTGGCACAGAATATTTAGGAATACAGATATGAAGTAGCCAGTGGAACGGTGAACTCAGTCACACACGCCAGCAAAATGGCTTCCCTGGTCGATAACATGGCGAAAACACTTCCTACCTATCAGCTCTGCTAGCTGGCAGCCAGGCCAACAGGAAACCTATAATAACATGCAGGAGCCGAACATACACGGGGCTGGTATCAACAACCTGGAGAAGCCAATCAGCGTCTCGTCACTTCGTACCTGTATTACTATTTGGAACTGAAATGCCAGTCAATTTCAAGACACTTCCGACTTCAGACCGACGAGACATATGGCACGACCAGCAGAGTTTCTTAAGTGAAGTACGTGGTAGATAAATAAACGCTGAAAACATCAATTGATTTCTACGCTTTCTTCGAAATCAATATGGATAACATACTCAATGACAATCCTAGGTAATGGTATTTGCCAACTTTATGAGCAAATATTTATCCAGAATTACTAATTCGTTACGCGTGATCTCTTGTGCCGCAGTTAAATGCACGAGGTTCCGGCGTCAGAGATTGTGCCTCAAAAGTTCGTAACACTGGAAACTATTTTGTTTAAAACGTTGGCTAAAACTACTGTCTAGGATTTCTATTGTTTAATTTTGGCAAATTGGCTTCAAGAAACCTACAGTTATAGATAAATGCCTATAGCGTTGAAATATGTACCACGCCCTCGTAACTACCATATTCCTCACTTGTTATAACTATAGGTTTCGTTTCCCAAATTACCGAGCGTGGTGTTAAAATGGTAACACGTTGGACTAACATTCCAGAGAACCCGTATTAGGCTGTCGGCTCCGTCATCTTGGTTTCAGTGTTTCTGGTAGCCCGAAATCGTCCCTAGCAAAGGGTGAGCATAGAATAAAAAAAAACAAGGGTTACAAATTTTGAAAAGCGTTTGTCGCGAATATGGAGATACATGTTAAGTAAAAAAATGTCACATTAAAATCGTAAAGTCGTGATTCCAGCCAATGGAAACAAGTTACAATATGGCCATCAGAAGGGGGCGATGTGAACCATTATTTGACGGTAAATTATTGTTTGACGAGCTTTTGGCACATTATCGTGTTTAATATTTTCAATCAGACAGGTATAGGTGAAAAGTAATGAAGAATTAACAGATCTATCTTTGTAGTTTTGACTGTTGGTGCTAACTATGCTATTTGTCTGCGTCGTAGAAGAGTTATGCTTCGCTTTTAATTGGCTGCTTCCACAGACCTTATTTAAGATATAAAATATAACTACTTCGTTTAACGCCTAAGGAAACCCCACCCACGTACACAACATGTTAAATTCTATTGAAAACCATCACATTGAACAATGCACTTTTAGATCTTGTGTATACGTCATAACGCATAAGTTAATGCTCGAGTTTTAAATTGTAAACCTCCCATAATGATGGTATGGTTACCTCCCGAAGGCATGGCTGATTCCTCTCCCAGTTTCTGTTACTGTGTCAAGTTGTATGTCACCATGTTTAATGACCTCGCTGTAGACACATTACATTTGCCCTAAATTAGCATTATGGACACTTAGCACATGTGAATACATATTTCACCAACACACAGTAAAGCTGGATTCACAACCAACATTTAGCGTACGAACGAACTTGGCGAAAATAGAAACTTCGAGTGTCCATGAAAATATTCATATCACAACTTAAGGGTGTTCACGTGCAAAATATTCATAATTTTATATTTGCACTACATAGTGATCGCTTTATAGACGTAAATTGAGTTGTCCAATTTCAAAACTCTCCTTGTCCATCACCCAGGGAAAATGAGTTCTGAACAGTTTTGTGTAGCTTTTAAATGTGCGCAAAAGTTGACGTGTTGATAGTTTCTATAACTCGCCTTATTCAATAACAGAGACACTTTGAAAAACTGCTTTGGCCATATGGGTTTGCATATAAGTTTTTCGCGATTTGCTCAGTTTTAGTGAAAGTGGAAAAGGGGAGTTTTGGAACCGGACTACTCAATTGTGACTACATTTTCCACTTAAAAACATTTTTTAACTCTCGAAGTTTTCCGATAGTGTCATGACAAAGTCAAAATTTGTATGTTACGGGAAGTTAGTAATAACAAAAACTAACAGTCTAACCAGAATGAAATAATTTACAATGTTATTAGATATTATGGGCAATATGCTAAACTATTTAAAAACCAACAATGAGATTCCTTTGTATTTTTTTTAAATCTGAAAATAATGACAATTTACTTTATTTATGGAAATTTTTTAAAATATACAAAAGGACTGTTCCGTGATTTAAGATATTTTAGCATATTGCACATAATATCTAATTTCAGTGTAAATTATTTCATTTGAGTAAGACACTTGGTTTTTGTTTTTAATGCTTTCCTCGAACTTGCGAATTCTGACTTTGGCATGCTGCCATGGAAAAACTGTGGGAGCTAGAAAATTTTTACAGTTGGCAAATGTAGTCACAATTAACGTCTATAAAATGAACAGTATGTCGTGCTAATATAAAATTATGCATTTTCGCCACGTGAACAGCATTAAGGGGCTTCCCTAGATAGGTTACGTTTGTGTGTGTGTGAGAGGCAGGAGCGGTAAGGTTGCCACTAACCGACGTATGTAATACATTATCGCCTCTCCGCGCAAGCCTCTCAATTGGCGTGCAGTGCTTTACTATTACCTTTTTTTTTCTATGAGACTTTAAGCGGTGACCACATTATGTTATCTATGGGCAGCATAGTTCAGAGTCTAACGCTTGTTTCTATAGTTGTATTTTTCGGATCCGATTGTTATTTTTCTAGATACGGCAGTCTGGACAAGCTATTTTAAGGGGCCCGTAAATTATGTTTCTAATAAAAGTGCCGAATTTTTAAAACTATGGCGACATAGTTTAAAGTGTGTGTTTTCTTCGTAGATATATAATGCAATGCGCGCAGAATAGTTTAATCAAAATAATAATAGCCGTAATTCACTGCAACGCATTTGAAGCGCAGGTAGGGAGGCCCCTTAATATGAATGAGTCGGTCAACTTTCTAATTGTTAAGTTCGTATACCAAGTGGTGGTTGTGAAACCATCTTAAAAGTGTCGCATGGGCGTAAGAAGAAATCTAATTTTAATAAAAATTTTCAAATGATTTCTCTTTTTGTCGTTTATTATTTTACATGTTTTTTTGATAAAATAATTAAGACACCATAATTTATTGCTGATATTTTTCCCTAACAAAAACCACTTTTGTAAACATCTAGATTATTTAGTGTTCTGAATTCAATCTCAAAAACCTTACGCAAGTGAGTTCGTATGTACGCTAAGTGCGATAGTGTATCTGGCTTAACGCATTTAATACGCGTATCAGGCGACCGATTTACAATGCGTAACCGTAAAAAAAAAAGCTAAATATGGCACCACATTGTTCTACGAGAATTTACTAGCCATTTGTCAAGATTCAAAGACATCTTTAGGGTACCCGAAGTTCACCAAAAGCATCAGGAATGGTTTCAAAACCATTAGCATATGTCCAATTCTTAATCACTTTATTGTAACAGCTTCTACGTGTCTTAATGATCTGCCTGCGAATTACATATCGCACCACCATATCAATAGGGGCACAACACAGAATGTGGTAATTTTGAGTTCGGCCACTATTATAATGCATCTATCAATTACCTTTGTGATGGTAATACTAACACTCATTTGGCGTACAAGGTAGCGGCAATTTTTTAGTTGATTCCTAACCATTGTTATGTATTTTTTTCATATTTTTATTGTGAAAATAATACAGTCATCATAATGTAACAGTATTGGCAACTGTTAATTATGCATATACCGATATGAGACGTGTTTTAATGACACCCAAATTTGTTTTTCCACTAAAACTTCAAAGTTCAATACCTCGGAACCATATTTTTTGGGTTATGCTCCTATTGATCTAGAGGTGCGATATGTTTTGTGTTGTAGAAGCCTAATCTTGTTCTGACTAAACGAATCAAATTTCGAACTTCTCACTAACTCACGCGGCTAATAATCATCTGAGATATGCTAATGTACACGTAGGTTGTGAAATGTAAGTTGCACGAAAATCTTTTAGTTTTTTCGCGAAATTCATGTGTCTCTAGACAGCACGTGTTCTTCTCTCGTAAGTTCTCGAAGTAATCTTTAAACGAGCAAGGAAATCACCTACTTTAACGATCGTGCTAATGCGCGATTTTCTACACCCTAAATCTGAATTAGTGAATATCCACTGATTCACGCCGATGGATGGAGCAGTTTCAACAAACAGAATCAATGAGAAACCACTGTGAAATCTGTGACTATTCACTGATTCCGATAAAGAGTGCCAACATTCCACAAGTAAATTAGTGAATGTCCACAAATTTTTCCAGTAATTTTCCACTGACTCAATAAGTGAAAACAGTTCTTTGAAAACAACTGGAAAAAACCGGTGAATATTCACTGATTCGCTTGTGAGATGTTTGCACGCTTGAAGGAAATCAGTGTATATTCACAATTTATACAGTGACTACTTTCACTGATTCAAATTGTTGAAACTGCTCCATCCATCAGCGGGAATCAGTGAATATTCATTAATTCAGATTTAGAATGTAAAGTAAGAGTTCGACAAGGAAGACAATGGTACAAATAACATCCCAAACCAGAAATGCTGACTTTACTTGCAGTCAGTTTTACTCGTAACTAATAATAATTCTGTACGTGAAGGGTGTTAGACTTACCGTATTATTGGTATTGAACCCTCTGTGGAAATTAATTAATAGATATCGGATAATTTCACGGGCTCATCGATCTACCGGCTGGCCTACACAGTCCTGTGTACAAGCTGTCCTCAGCTACTTATGCATTGCCTGCTGCTTGAGAGCAAATTTTTTGCATTACTTTGTTTCGATGCTTTACGTACAAGTCTACGGCTCTGCCTCGTGTACATTGACTAGATGCTTTCAACTATCCGCGTCTTAAGGCTATACTAGCTAATGACTGACGTGTGATGCTACAGTTACATTGTTCAAATGGACACAATCAAATAAACTACGCCTATTCACACAGATACACTGCCAGTAACCATGAAGAAGAACTGAACGCTGAAAACATAAATTGATTTCTAAGATTTTTTCGAAGCCGATATAGATAAAATACTCAATGGCAATACTAGCTAATCGTATTTGCCAACTTTATGAGTAAATATTTATCCAGCATTACTAATTCGTTATGCGCCATCTCTATCACCGCAGTTAAATGCACGAGGTTCCGGCGTCAGAGATTGTGCCTCAGAAGTTCGTAACATTGAAAACTATTTTGTTTAAAATGTTGGCTTAAACTATTGTCTATGATTGTTATTGTTTAATTTTCGCAAATTGGCTACAAGAAACCTACAGTTATAGATTAATTATTTTAGCGTTGAATTATGTACCACGTCCTCTTACGGAATTGAAACAAATGGCGCGAAAAACGTTTCGAGTAAATCAGAAGGATCTGTCAACTGTTTAATTCAAAAAGTAGCAATTGAGTTAGTTTCTTCATACCGGGTTGTTAATGGTTAGTGAGTGACAACAAGAAAGTTTCTAGTATTAAATGATATGCAGGTTAGAATCCGTCTATCCTAAGCAGTTATCAAAGTGTCTGCTTCCCAAGCGAGGGATTAGTAGTGCCACGAACTTGAAGATTTTAGCCCCAGTTTGTTTTAGTGCCTTACGTACACATCTACAGCTCTGCTTAATGATGGTCACTGGCAGCGTGTCTATGTCAAGTAACGGCTCTCATTTCATTGTACCAATCACAATTACTGTAACACCACACGCCTGCCTATTGTGGGTAGAACACCAAGACACGTGATTATTAAAACATCCAATCACTTTCTATGAAGCAGAACTGCAGATGTGCACGTAAAGCAATGAAACATACTGGGGCAAAATATCTTTCGCGAAAATTTATTGGCCGTTAGATTAGTTTCAAATCAAACCAGGTAGCATGGGATTCGCAGGTTGAAACAGTGCAGGTTTGTTATTTGTTCGGAAGACTTCAGGACGTGTCTGGTTAACCATGATCTAATTGGAAAACAAACTGAAATGCAAATGCTTCTTCTTTTGCTGTCGTTTATTCGCAGCATTTTCCGATCACAATAATAGTGACATAACTACAAAAGAAACTCACCCGTAATATCGTAATTCTACTCAGAGACAGTGGAGTGTAGTGGGTGAGCTGCAAGGGAAGCTTTACTTTGTGACGTTTGTACAGATTCATGATCTGGTCATCTGTAGTGGCGAGGCGCGAGTGTGAAGCCGCTTCTAACTGGCCACTCTAGGATTTGTACAGACGTCGCGAAATTCAGCTTACCTTGTAACACACGCCACTGCTCAGAGGAACTCGCTCAATTCCCAAGTGCCAATGGTCATCAGTAAATTCAGACACAGTGTATATTTTTTTTTATTTCTTGTAAGTAGTGTTGGTAATTGAGCTTCCACTATCTCCGTCTTCATCAAGTTCCAATTAAGCTTCATGCAAAGTGAGCACGAATTAATATCGACCATCATTCAGACTCTGCAGGTGTTCCTCACGCCTCGACGTTCAGTCACGCACATCTAATTTACAGCAGCTGGACTTCATCAGAATGTACTTACTGGTGATTCCTAGCACCAAACCAGTGTTGCCAGGGCCGCTCTGCCACTTACCATAATATACTTGGAAAAGGAAGGAAAGAAAAAAGGAGGGAGTTGGAATTTCACGTGTTATTAGAAACTCTAGCAAGATAAATAGAAATGTTCGTACGCCAAATCACTATCCCACTAGGAAATTAATTTTTTAACATTGTGGGAGTTAAATAAAAACATTTATCGGGACTTAAATTAGTGATCCATTGACTTTAAAATACAAACAACGCTTATCCGGAATTTTTTATAAATCTGGAAATTTGGTCCCTGGTACTAATCACCTTAGAGAAATGACATACTGAATTTACCCTATTTACTGTGAAAGTGTTCTTACTGTTTTTTTTGTGCAAGAATGTCTCAAGTCGCAAAAAATGATGTAAGAACTAAACCAACTATTCAGATAGTACCCCCCCCCCCCCCATAAATACGACTGTCTTGAGTGATTTTAAATTCATTGTAATACTGTAGTGAACTACTTAACGAATAAAGTACTGTGATAGTAATTTACGTTAAGCTAGTCTGATTTGGACTTGAAAAGTTGGCGTTTTCTTGTAACAAGTACTGGAGAGATTTTGGTCAGCGTTCAACATCGAGGTCTTAAGATCTGGTGAGAGGTGACATGAAGTGAGTATGGAGCAGCGCCGGAATGAAGGGGAGGGGGAACGGGAGATCCCCGAGAAAAAATCCGCCGACCAGCGGCGTCGTCCGGCACGATTCTCATGTGCGAAAATCCGGGGACCGACCTTGCTAGGAATCGAGCCCGGGTCGCCTTGGTGGGAGGCGAATGGTCTGACCATTCGGCCAACGTGACCCCCACACCTACTGGAGAGTGTCGGGCTAGTAATAAAGAAGCAACTAATTGCATACCTAATAATGTGGCATCACAGTGGTAGAGAGCAGCCAATGAGTAGAGACTGGAAAAATTCGCGGGTTCCCTGACCAATAATATATGTGTACTCAAGTATCAGCAGCTGCTCTCGTCTACTCGCTAACGTAGAGGTAGCACTTGATTGGTCTACGGTAGGGTTACTGTCCTGCTTTGTTAGGGGATCAGTTCCTTCTAGGAGGTATCAAGTAAGTCGAGGGCCAATTGCAAAAGTAAACTGAAGTTACAGTTGATTTATGTCCAGCTTGTGCACAAAAGAAAACGCGAATTCTTGAGGTCCCTACCAATGTGCTTATGTCTGCTTGAGCATGCATATGTTCTTTGAGTCTAACCTATAGATCTGTGCACCCGAGAATTTTGTCGGCATCTACAAACAATTAAAAATTTGTATACATATAAAATTCAACTCTGATATAAAAAAAGGTACAAGATGTTTAAAAAGACGTTTTTTCAGGAGATATTCTTTGTGGCTTAGCCTTTCCAACGGTGAATTAATCAAAACTCTGGGTTGAACTGAAATACATACGCCCAAGTACTGACGTATGTAGCTAAAGTAACTGCAGTCTGACTGATTCAAGATCTGCCTAAGCTGGTTATAACTGTCTGGCAACAAACCTATTCACTTTTACACAATTTTTAGTATCCAAAACATTAAAATAATATTGAATTTTAGTTAGGGACAGGAAAATTTCGCCAATTCAATGACCTATACGTAGAGCCCGTTAGTTTTCGCGAAAAGGTTTTTGCCCCACTTTGTTTCAGTGTCTTACGTACACACCTGCAGCTCAATTCCATGATTATTGACAGAGTGTTTTTGTGCAGAGTCGTTATTAACTTGTCTGTGCCAATCAGTACACGGATAACTGTCACACGTCACGCCTGTGATTTGCGGGTTTAACCCTCACACACTGGGTGTTACGGCATCCAATCACTGACCACAAAGCAGAGATACATGTGCGCACGTAAGGCACTGAAACAAAGTGAAACAAAAATATTTTCGCGAAAACTACCGGGCTCTACCTATATGCTAGAATTCATTGTCCTATGCATATTTAACCCCCGTCTACTCGTTCATTGTCTGTTGTTCCACTG
Source organism: Medauroidea extradentata (assembly GCA_003012365.1). Lineage (NCBI taxonomy): Eukaryota > Metazoa > Arthropoda > Insecta > Phasmatodea > Phasmatidae > Medauroidea > Medauroidea extradentata. Next base: position 3,648 of record PNEQ01086481.1, on the reverse strand, counting down.
AGTAGCATCTAGTGGACAAATAGTCAGGGCTTGAGTAAGCACAGGATAGTGCATTCTAACATGCAGGTCATTGAATCCGTGAAAGTTTCCTATCTCAAATTATAGTATAATATTGTGATTTTTGTTTAAGATAAAATTTACTTCACTGATTAAAAAATAACAAATAACTGTGCGCTTACTGTATAACTCTCATAGTTTACAGCCTTAGTTAACTGGATTAAGGAGTGCGTTGTTACTATAGGGCCCTGCAAATATCTTGTTGTTATCTGACAGCAGCAGGGGCGTCATTTCAGGTTTTTCTTTTGGAGGGGAGGGTAAGATTTTTTTTAGGAGACAGCGATCTTGTTGCATCTTCTTTATTATTTAAGCATGTATAAATTAGAAACTTTAATATAATAATAAAACTTAATTTTTATGTGCTTAAGTTAGCATTATTAAAATAATAAAACACAAAAAATATATTTTATACACTTAAAATTCTAAATCCAGGGGGGGGGGAGCATTTGCCCCCCTGCTCCGCTAAATGAATCCCTTGGACAGCAGGCTTGACTCCAAGTTACTGTATGTAGTTTGACTTCTGCTGTCCGGCAGTGTATGTGGCGCGCCTGATGATATATTTCAACCACTGATGTGAGGTAAACTGTATAATGACTAGTGTCCTGCAATGTGGGCTTACAAAAACGCAGTGACACCTGATTTTCGCTCAGTCAGTAGGTCTAAGTAATAACTGTCACTTACGTACCAGCGTGTCAGTTGCTATAGTGTCAACTAGCGCACAACCCTGTACAGTTCTCTGCAACATGTGCCCTCCCTGCCAACAATCCTAGAGCCGCCACTGGGGTGTACTACACGCCACTGTAACGTTGTCATTATACAGTTTACCTCACATCAGTGGTTGAAATAGAACATCTGAATGTTATTCCCAAGTAGATACAGTTGGAGCATAAACTATGTTACAGCGTATCAGGAAAAACGTTTCTTCAAAGATATACTATCGATAACATTATTTACGAAAAGAAAATGCGTTTAAAACGACGATTCTCAGATTTGTTCTTCAGTATATCGTGATTAAGATCATAGTTTAGGGGCACCTCAAAATGGCCAAAAAATACTTTTTTTTAAAAATGCTATCGTGCAAAAAATATCAAACGGAATCGTAAAACAAAATTTGAGAAGCACGCGCTGGAGTTTGCTACGCACATTCCATAAATAAGTTGTAGAGTCCCATAGGAAAAAAAAGACAACTGAACGCCGTTTACGAATCCCGCGCATCAAGACGACACGATAGTTGACGCACGACCCAGGGTAGCTGTTGGGATCGTTCCCCTGTTTCCCTACCTCAGACATGGCATTGCGCCTCTTCTATATGCCTCTTAGGCAGTTGCCTGGTAAACTTGTATAGACTGAAGCACGGCTTGTATCGTGTGGGTGTCTGTTCAGCTTGTGGCGGCTGTGATCAGCAGCTTGTGTGCAGTCTCCCTACGTCTGTGTCGTCGAACATAACTAGTTCCTAACAGTACGAGCCAGTCGGTGTAGGCGCCGCTACTGCGACCTAGACCTCAGCCGACCTTTGAGGTCGTGTTCCGACCTGACCCAGCCACCGCAGTAACATGGACTTCTATTACTAGAGACGCTGGGAGATTGCTAGGCTCCAACATGCTGTGTGTTTAGTACTGATAGTGACTATTGTTAGAGATGATTGATTATCGCGGGAAAACTTGAATGTTTGCTGGCTTTCATCGTACGTTAAACTTATCAAAAGCTCACTGTCTATTCCCTGTATGTGAAGCTTTTACCCTACTTGAATGAGCCAATAATAATCCCGCTACTGTAGTCTAATATTTAATGCCTGTTATTGGTCTGTAGACAGCTCCGTCGTCTCAGAGGTACTTCACTCAATCATAGAGCCCACGATTTTTGGTGAAAATAATTCTGCAACCGTTTGTTTCAATGCCTTACGTGCGCATCTGCAGCTATGCTTCATGGTTATTGGCAGAATCTATTATTCCACAGACGTGGTTCATTTGACTGAGCCAACAGGAACAAGGTTACTGCGACACCACACGTCTGTGATTTGCGGGTAGAACCCGAGACGCTGAGAGTTAAAACACAGCCAATCACTGACCATGAAGCAGAGCTGCAGGTGTACATGTAAGGAACTGAATCAAATTGTTGCAGAATTCTTTCCACCAAAAATCGTGGGCTCTACCAATCATGCATGTTGCGAGAAACTACAGCGTTTTCAAGGGTATGTGACTTTGGGGACTCTAAACCAATGGCGGACATGCATAAAACACTCAGAGACTCCCACGCTACATTGTCAAATGTACAACTAGCCACTCACTGGAGCAGCAGACAATGTACAAGTAGGTGAGGATACAGTGTACACAGGACTGTGGAGTCCAGCCTGCTGGTCGTTGAATCCGCGAAATATCCGGTACTCTAACTATTATCTCTAGCACTGCTTCTGTTTTCAACATGCCCAGTTAGAACTGTACAACTTCAAAACAGAACGTGTGTGATTTGTCCCTAAACTGTTCACACATGCCACAAACTGCATCATCCATTAAGAGTTTGTGGACCTGGCCATAGCCATCTTTAATACAAGGCCGCAGCCTTAGATTTGGCAACCCTGTCAGGAAGGGTCATTTTAACACTTATTTTGTCTCGGCAAAGGCAGCGACTTCCCCTGATTCGCCGGTGTGTAGGGCACAATAACGAATCAGGTACAGCCATTGCCATTGAAGAGCTAAAAGAAGTGTTAAAATGACCCTTGTGTGCAGGGTTGCCAGATCTAAGGCCGCGACCTTCTACTAAAAATGGCTATGACCTGGCGCATGAGATGTGCTGTAGCGGGGTATGGAAAACATTTTGTCTTGTATAAAGAGGGGCTCACAGCCATAATAAACCAAGTCTATCTAGAACCAAATTATGACATTAAGCTCTAAAGTATTCAGTGCAACCGTAACTTCAATGTGATGTTCTTCAAAATGATGATATTTGTTGGACAGAAAATGAATAATGAACATGATTTAACTTTGGCAATGGAAAGAACATGCTTTGCAGAAACCCATGCATTGCCTCTCTCAAAATCAGAAAAATATGGACTTGGTTCATTATGGTTCTGAGCCCTTAAAAAAATCATTATTTCCAAGCTCCTCGAAAGTGCTAAAATGATTTTTCACGTTGCTGTAGCTGAGAAAACACCAACCGTTAATTAAAACAAAATCATAGAAACCTGCATTGGACTTTACCACATACTTTCTACAAATTAAATAAAAGAATTATCGCTTCAAGCCCCATTGGAAAACACATTCTACGAAAACACTGCACGCTAGTTTAGTCCTTCGCGTTTAGAGGCGATGAGTAGAGACATGAACTTTTCGCGAAAAGAAATTTGCCTCACTTTGTGTCAGTGACTTGTGTGCACGTCTGCAGACTTGCTTCATGGTCAGAGATTGGATGTTTTGACATTCGTGTGTTGTGGGGTTTTACACGCAAATCACAGACGTGTGGTGTTACAGTAACCTTATTGTGATTGGTACAGTCAAATGAGAAACGTCACAGTTCAAAGGCACGCTGCCAATATCTATGAAGCAGAACTGCAGACGTGCACATAAGGCACTGGAACAAAGTGGGGCAAAATTC